>JAJEJO010003417.1:114952-180506 GCA_020662805.1 Glaucomys volans
TATGTTGCTAAGCAGTTTTCTAACATTTCTTCAAAATGTCCTACCAATGACAAATCTTATTAATCTTAGACCTTTTATTTCAAAAGCTCAAGTTAATTTTTCATGTAGGTTGACAAATTACCAACAAAAAATATTCTAGAATACTAAAAACTAAACATATATATTATCTTTAAAAAACCAGTATTACCCACCTTTGTCTAACTGATACCAAGAAAAAGAGTACAGAGAGAATAGAAAGCCTCAAGCTACTAGGCAATGCAGCACCATAACTAAGTCCAATTTTTAACCTTTCTGAAGTTCTAATCCTCATCTTATAACCACATTGGAAAGGTAATTTTGCATAGGTGAAGTAGTAATACCACCTCATAGCACAGGTTTCTAAGGCGGGGGGGGGGGCAAAGTGAAGTACTCCTGACCACACTGCTCCCCAGGATGGCTCTCCAGAGAAACCGATGCAAGGAGATGATGACTATGTAGCTCAGAATATACCTGCCCCTATGGCCTGTGCTGAATTACTGCCTTTGCAAAGTAGCTCAGGCTACTGCTAAATAATGTCAAGCTTCAATAATTTGAATCAATGAGACAAGCATAACATTCTTCTCCTCAAACTCAATCCAATCCCATATTTTGCTAAGCACTCTTCTGTATAAAAATTGTGATTCTTTATGAAAACAAGCTATGGTTGTATTTCAGTGATAGAGCGCTTGCTTAGTATACTCACAGCACTGAGCCTCAGGACTACAAAAATGTAAAAATAAAATATATTTGTCACTCTTGTATATCTACCTACACCTCCAAAAAAACTGTTCTGAACCACTAAATGATCCTCTTAACAGCAGAAATTCTATTTGTGTCCATAACACTTACAATTCTTACCATCAACCATTATAACTGTACATTTATCATAGTGCTTTATACACAGTAGGCTAATTTGTCTTCAAATTAAATATCTGCATGCATGAATGAATAAATCAATCCCAGCAGTTAATCAATTACAATAGCATTTCACACACTGGTTTAACATTTACATTGGAATTAGCTATTTATGTGTCTAAGAGGAATAATTAGCTATTCACATGTCTGGAGGCAGCTAAGTTTAGTGATCAAGAGCATGAACAAATTATGGTATTAGATGCCCTTGCCAGAAAATTAGAAATACCACTTTCAGTTGAGGGCATGATCAAGTTTCTTATCTTTGCATCAATTTTCCATGCCTATAAAAAGGGAATAATAGTTCCTACCTATAGTTGTTGTAAGGATCAAATGAATTAATATTTCTAAGGCACTGAGATATTTGGCACTATATCATTACTTAAAAAAGTCAATATATCTACCACACTAAAAAGCTCTTTGAAGGATGAAACCTTATTAAATTCCGCCTAGCAAATATCCAGCATCAGCAAATGATCAATTATGTTTCAATGAATAAGTGAACAAGGAGTAAACCATTAGGAAAGTGGTGTTTTCACTTTCAAATTAGAGAAGGAACCTTGAGAGAAGCTGAAGATAGTTCACTGAATACTATTCACACCTCTTAGAAGAATAAGCACACTTGCAAGAATTCCTAACATCTCATCCAGTACTCTCAACCCAGGGGAAAAAATGTGATTTCCTCTGTGATACTGCTATAGTTGGGCACGCGCGCGCGCGCGCGCACACACACACACACACACACACACAAATATACATATAGCCCAACCTTGTAAAAGAAGAAATTCAGTTTTAGTACACTATCTTATGCCACAAACCCCAATACAACAAATCCCTACTCAGCAAGGAAAACTGGTTTATAGAAGACAATACCCTAATACCGTACTTTTGTATACACTACCTCATTTAATTCTCTTAAAAAGAAAAAAAAAAAAATCCCAGGCAAATAACACTACCATCTCCTATTTAGAAATGAAGAAACTGAAAACAGAATATTTGCTTATATCCTGTTCACTTATGAAGTGTCAGGGTAGAAATTCTAACCCTGGTCTTCTAACTATAATCCCATATCCTTTCCTTCCTTTTTCATTAAAGTGATACCAAAAAATATAAAAATTAATCCTAATTATTCATCTAGAAATTAAAAGCAAAACACTTTCATATCAATAAAATGAATTTAAGTGACACAATTTAAAAACTAATGCTTAAAAGAGAGTTTGGCTACAACTTCCCCAGGGAAAATGCCCTAAATCTATAAACTGAATAATTTAATACTATGCTAAAGTACGTTTCTGAAAACAGCTTTTTTAATTATTTAGAAATTAAAGCAAATGTCACTACTATTTGGTTGGGCTAGATCTCAATACATTAACTTTGCAGTTGTTACAAGTCACCATAATTTATAGATTTACCAGATATTAAAACTAAAATTGACTTTAAAATCTCTTGTATCCATTATTAGTTACGACTCACAACCAACAAAAATGCTTATCAGTAGACCTGACTAAGAAATCAGTTTTTCTAGTTTAGTGCTCATAAAAACATGAATGAATCAACTTGAAAGTGTCCCCAGTATTCACTTAATAAATGTTTAGCTGAATCATAACACGTACATACATACAAAACAACTCAAAATATCAAATCCCAATGCATCAGGACACTAAGGCAGGAGGATCACAAGTTCAAAGTCAGCCTCAGCAACTTAGTGAGGCCCTAAGTCTCTAAATAAAACATAAAAAAGGGCTGGGGATGTGGCTTAGTGGTTTAAGCGTCCCTGTGTTCAATTCCCAGTAGCAAAAAAAAAAAGTCTCAATTATTTGAGATATCATTTATTTTATTCTATCTTAACACAAATATCCCACTTCTACCCCAAGTCCAGCCTCTAACCAATAGATTTCCCTCCCTCTTTTTTCTGTTCCACAAGTTCAAGCTAATCATCTCTAGCTGTAAACAGGGTCAACATGGATACACATCAACAATGTTAATAAACTCTGAAAGGGAACAAAAACATTTCAGCCAGATTTAAATCTCTTTAAATTAAATATGCCCTCTCAACACTACCATTTTCTAAAACTGACAAAATTAGCTACTTAACAAAACAATAATTGTCTTTAAAAAAAAAAAAAAAAATTTAGAAGGTACCCACCTGAAGGATTCTGAACAAATGCTCCAGGATTTTGAGGATGAACTGGTAAAAACTGTTGTCCTTGGCCAAATGCTACTGGCTGAGCAACACCAGTAAGAACCTTTAAGATAAAAGAAAACAATATCATCTTCCCTTACCTCTCTCACAGAGTTATAAGGAACTGAAAGTAAGTTGAAACTTCCTTGAAAAATTTAAGATACCATATAAATATTAGCCATCAACAAGCCCTGTGCCCTTACACAAGCACTTTACCTGGGTGGGAAGGTTTCCCTTATTTACAAATAGAAGAACTGGCATCCAACAATCAAACCTGTGTGCAATCATGGGGCTAGTTAGCAAAGCTGAGGTTAAAACTCCAAACCCTTGACTTCCTTCCACAGTCAAAAGCCTGCTTTAATTACCAATCTGAACTCCAGGTTATTATCCTTTATGGCCATCCTTTTGGGATAAAGTTATAGCTGGAGTAGAAAGTAGATGATAAAAGATGTTAAAGGGTATGTTTAACAGTCAAGGATGGGGTTATGGCTCAGAGGCTGAATGCTTGCCTACCATGTGCAAGGCCCTAGGTTTAATCGCCAGCACCAAAAAAAAAACAAATTAAAAATGAGACTGTTTTGAAACAGGTGTTGTACTGGCATTACAAGAAGGTGTTGTCCATAGGGAGGCAGGACTTCTACATCTTGCTACTATGTAAAATAAATACCCAATAATAAGCCTTCTCAGTATCCATGTGAATTTTCAGTGGCATGTAGATAACAAAACCCACCCTTTCTAAATAACATAGAAACAAGAGTAAATAAGTCCCATTCTAGAGTATCTGTCAATAACAGTACCATTTCTTTAAGGACATTCAAGAGAGATTTACCTTTGGAAAGCCAACTGCATTTTTCTCCAAACAACTGAATATAAAGAAAAGACTACTTTCTATCAATAATGTTCATAATGTGCTTTTAAGACTTTTCTTACTTTACATTTTCTTCTAAATAGTCTACTATTATGAAAATTCACGTCCAAGTTAAATGTCAGCACCGGCAATAAAGTAAATTTAGTCCAGGAGAACTTCAGCAGGCAAGTAAAAGTAGTTATTAAACAATCAACTGAATTAATCACAAAATGTGAACATATTGCTTTAAAATTATTTCATGGGCTAGGGTTGTGGCTCAGTGGTAGAGCACTTGCCTGGCATGTGTGAGGCCCTGGGTTCGATCCTCAGCACCACATATAAATAAATTAAAAAAAGGTCCACTGATAACTAAAAAAAATTTTTTTAAATAAAAAAAATTATTTCAGTATTGATTGTAAAATTATGCAGATTAAGTATGAATGAGTATCAATGAATGACTAAATTTAGGTAACTAGAGTATATTTAAAAGGCAGGTATCAAGTTTGCTATATTGTTATTTAATATCAAGCAATTTTCTGACTGGATTGACTAGAAAGGTGGTGAACACAGGAAGAAAAAATGAAGAAGAAACTATGTAGACTATAAAAATGTAGACAATATTTTTTCATATTTAATTCAGGCTAAGGAAGTTCTTGGCCAAAAAGTGTAAGAAATCAGCTCTATAGTTACTTTATAGCATAGCAGGTTTCAACAGTTGTTCAATGTAAAGAGGTCTATAAGACACTTTGGTTAATACTTCACAGTTTTGAAGCAAAAAACAAAAAAGAGCATGTGTACGACAGCAGAGAGGAGGAAGAATGAAAATGGAAAGGAAAAAGACGAGATACTTCCCTGGAGCCTAGAAGAAAGAGCTAAAATCAGTTTTAGATCTAAGTTGTAAATATCCTCCCCAGAAGACACTCATTCCACTCTCCAAGCACATGGGGTTTTGAAGTAAATTAAGAACTTCATTTTACTTTACACAATAAACTGTCCCGAAGGCCTTCGGCAAACCCTGGAAATACTAAAAAGTCAACTTTTCTACATACTGTGTAATTTTTGAGTAGCAACAGACTCACCTGTTGAGATGCCTGAATATTTCCTACAGATAAAGGAGCAGGTAAATTGCCAAAGTTTCCAAATTGAGAACTCTGAAGATTCTTTTCATCAAAATAGTGTCCAGAAGCTCTGTTAAGAGGATTTGAGAAACTCTGGTTTCCAGGGCCATGTGGTCCATTAAAATTTGGTCCTTGCGGTGAATCAAATATTTGTTCATGTCTTTGGAACTGGAGTCCTTGGGATGGGGCATTAAAAGCACTGCCAGGTGGATCATTATATGGACCAGTCTGATTGAAAGATACTGATTCAAGCCTTTGTGAAGGATGATTGTCAAATCGTGTGCCTTGTAGACCAAGAGGAATATCAAACCTTGATGCTTGCTGGTGTTGTGGACCATCAAATCTTTGAGGTATACCATCAAATCTTGGTTGAACCTGCTGTCCAGGTGGTCCATCAAACCTCTGTGGGCCTGGCTGACCAGGAGTTCTTTCAAATCTAGGACCTGGCTGACCATGTAATCCATCAAATCTTGGCAAAAGTGATGGCTGACCTGGCTGCCCATCAAACCTTAAAGCATGACCTTCAAATCTTGGACCACCTTGACCCAGAGGCCCCTCAATTCTCAGGCCACCTCCTGGTACAGGACCCTCAAACCTCATTCCACCACCTTGCTGGACTAAAGGTCCTTCAAACCTGATCCCAACCCCTGGTTGACCATGTGGACCCTCAAACCTGAGGTTTCCACCAAGTTGATTATGTTGTCCTTCAAATCTCATACCAGCTACTGACTGACCATGGGGGCCCTCAAACCTCATTCCAACTCCTTGCTGTAGCAAAGGCCCCTCAAATCTGATGCCACCTCCTGGCTGACCATGAGGTCCATCAAACCTAATGGCAGCCCCTGATGGACCATGACCACCCTCAAATCTAAGTCCACCTACTGGTTGACCTCGGGGATTATCAAATCTAAGACCACCCACAGGTTGACCATGAGGTCCCTCAAACCTCAGACCACCCATAGGTTGACCACGATGTCCTTCAAATCTAAGACCACCCACAGGCTGACCCCCTGGTCCTTCAAATCGCAAACCACCTGCAGATCCCTCAAACCTCAGACCAGGGGAACCCTCAAACCGAAAACCACCTCCTCCTGCTTGACCAATTGGCCCCTCAAACCTCAGAGGTGTCCCTACTGGTCCTGGAGGACCTTCAAATCTCAAAGGACACCCACCTCCTAGCTGACCTTGTGGTCCTTCAAATCTCAAAGGGCCTCCTCCCCCCATTTGTCCTGGTGACCCATCAAACCGAAGAGAACCTGGTGTAGGAGGTCCATCAATTCTAGGGCTTAATTTATTAGGTCCTTCAAAAATCATCTTGGTTGGGCCATCTCTTGTTACTGATGGCCTACTAGGTCCATCAAATAATGGTCTGTCTTCAGCTAAAGCAGTAAGTCGTTGATTTGTATCAAGGCCAGCAAATCTTGATGCTGGGCTATCTACAAATGGTTTATCTGAATCTTCATATCTAGGTCGCTTAAGTGGAAAACGGTCATTGAATGGAGATCTCTGCTCTTCTCGCACACCTTTTAAAAAGAAAAAAAAAATTTTCACTAACTTTGAGTTTATGTCAAATTATCTTTTTATATTCATATAAATGTTTATCCAAAGACATAAATCTATCTCACTATATTAGAGGGCAGGGAAAAGACAGCATCAGGCAGTATAGGCAAAAGGATGCCCTCTACATCTAATCACACATGGATTAAAAAAAAAATCCCCACCCTATCAAGTTATTTGACTTTGAGAGCAAGTTACTTAACCTCTCCATTGTTTCCTATCTGAAATGGGGATAATATATATTTCATTGGGTTGCTGTATTAAATCAAATTACATATAAAAAGAACCTAGTGAAATCCCTGATACACAACTAGCCTTATAAATACTAACTCCCTTCCCCTTCCTTTTCATACAGGGGTTAGGGGGAAGGGAATAAAACAGACAGACAGACAGACAAAAAAGGTAGTCTGAACAGTAATAAAATCCATCCCCACTTAGCTTGTTCATTTTCCCTTCACTGCTGTGTGAGTCAATAGGCATAATCTGATTTAACTTTTTCTACCTTTAGCAGAGACTTGCTCGTCATGTCTTCTCCGGCCCTCATGGGGTGAAAGATTCTCAGCATAAGTACGACTCCCAGATATAGGAGAAAGACGTCTTGCTCTTTCACTAAATTGTTCTTTTCTGTCAAACTGTGCTCCACTATTCCTACTTGCATGTTTACTTTTGGATGGCTCACATTCTATTCCAGACAACAAGGCATCAGTCAAAGGGTAGTCAAAAATATCAGGATCTAAGAGATCAAGTCTTGGAAATGAATGCTGAACCTGTGTCCTTTTCAGTTTTGCTTTATGTTCATAGTAGGTTAATTCAGCATCAGATAAGAGAGGTTTCTTTTTTAATCCACCTTTATTTTCTTCTGTAGGACTATCCCGTACACTGCATCTATGTTTACCTTCTTGATACTGAAAAAGCTGTCGAATTTGATGCACAACAACAAGGAACTCATCCTGTGAAATTTCACCAGATGCTAAACGTTCACTCGTCTGCATAGGGGTGATAAGAGGAAATTAAATAGTTTAAATATAAAAAGTACTTACTAAAAACAAAAGAGAATAATGACTACATGGGATTAACCATAATAACTACCTTTTGAAGCAATTCTCTTTTGCTTGCAAGAGTTAACTCTTTAGGAATCTGAAGATTGGCATCTACACTTAATCGATGCTGCTGCTTTGGGGCCCGAGGTGACAAGATTCCTTTAGTGCTTGACCAGCTCTCCCTATGCCTTAGATGAGGAGATTTACTATGTTCATCACCCTGTTGTAAACTGAAACCATAAAAATAGTATGTTACTTCCAAGTTTGTTTTCTTTTTAATACACAAGACCATATTTAAGGATACTTTTCAAAGGAATCAATTAAATAGACAAGTGTAACAACGAAAAGTAAAAACAGTCAAGAAAATCAGGTATGAATTCTGATTCTTGCATGTCCTGTACTATATAGCCTTAGGTGATTTTACAAACCTTTCTGAACTTCAGTTTCCTAATCTGTAATATAGGAATAATTGATAGTATTTAACCTATAACTCTGTTAAGAATTAAATAGAAAAATTAAGCACACTAATTTTAACATTCAATAATCATTTCCTAATTTTTAATACTATCTTTAAAATACATATATTATTGTACTTAATCAAAAATGTTAATATCATACCTCTTATTTTCTTCCCAACCAGATTTCCATCTTTTGGTAGACTTAGAACTTTGCCAATTTTCTATATTCTCCTTTGGCTCAGAGCCTGACTTTGTAGAATGTTGATTTGCATTATCTTGTGGTCGTTCCTCCTCAGTCTTTTTCATTCGCCTTGGATCTCGAACATCCTGTTTAGTACTTCTCTTAGTATTTCTTTCTTCCCTGGAAGGTGGTGTAAACTCTTCCATATGTGACTGCTTAATTCCAGATTGACGAATCTTTCCAGCTTTGGGTGTCGAAGTTGGAGACATACTTCTCTGCCTTCGTTTGGGTGACCGCCTATCTCGTCTCTTTGGGGAATGTATAATTGGCGACCGAGACTTGGGTGATCTCGATCTTGATCGCTTTCTATTACTCGATCTCCCTGGTTTTATCCCCTGTTTTTCCAATTCTTCTGTTATTGTATCCTGTTTCTGTACAATGCCATTTATGATTTTATTTCTACTTCCCATCAGTCTGTGTTCAGATGATTTCATGTGCTCATCTTTATCCTTTTTTTCTACTGTTTTTCTCTTCTCTTTCACATCATCATCTTTGCCATCAGTCTTATCCTGAAGATGTTTTTTTAATCTTGGATCTCTCTTGTTCATATCCGATAATCTCACACTTTCAGATTCTTGATTTTTCAAGTCTTTTGTGTGAGATAATTTGTTTTTCAAAGGCGATGGTGATTTAGATTTAGATTTAGATTTAGAATCTAATTGGTCAAGTTCTTTCTTGGTTATTTTTTCACCTGATTTACTTTTTTCTTGCTTGGATGAATTTAGTTTTTCAGAGGGTACAGTTTTACTTGTCTTAATATCAGACTGATTCAATGTATTCATAAGGAATTCCTTCCTGTGACTCTGATCTTTTCCATGAGAAGAATGTTGGCTCATCCTGTTAAGACGGGGATCCCGGTTTGTTCCTTTCAAATCCTGAATTTGTAAGGATGGACATGGACGGTTTTTCTCAGGTTGCACAGGAACCTGATGGGGGGCTTTAACTGCCATAGGGGGAATCTGTGAAACATGTAATTTGGATGGTGCTGATCCAGGACCCAAGTTGGATGTCTCCTGCTGAACACTAAGAGAAACTGCCTGAAATACAAAATAAACGTTCATGTTAATACTATAAAACATACATATTATTTCGAGTTCCTGACATTATGAAGAATATAATTCTTATATTCAAAAAACCCTTTATTTGATGCTATATTTATAAGTTTTACAATTTATATTATAAATACTTATACATTTTTAATGTATAAGTGTAATGAAAAGCAAGCCCATATACCTAGGTGATTCACCACCTCGCATTAGACCTTTGCTTTATGACTTTATAAACAAAATATAGATTTTATAAACAAATATAGATTTTATAAACAAAATATAGACAAAAAACAAAAATTAAAAAACCTCCCTCTTCCTAACTACTCACATCCTAAAACAGATAATGCCTAAGAAACTATTAAATTAAATTCTATATCAGTCATTAAATTCCATGTCATAAAATTTAGTTTCTCCCAGAATAGCACTGTTAATGAACTTGGAAAATTCTGTCTTCCTGTACCTCCTGACTGACTCTCAATTAAGTAAAATAACTTAGTATAAGGTCATTCATGCATGAAAATACATACTTTAAATTTTGATGGCTTTTCTTTTGTAGACTTCTAGGAGCCTGATTTGTTCATGAAACTCTTAAAAACATTGAAGACTATGCAAAAACATTCACCACAGTATACCTACCATCTTGGGATGGCAATATTATGTCCATATTTATACAATGGTTAAACAAAATTAAGGTGCTACCTTGAAAGATAGCACTCTAATATAAAACAATTTGGAGAATACAGTACAGCTTATAATCATGTGCATTTTCCAATAAGGATATAAAAATTTGGTCTAATAAATACACCATAATTTGCAAACTAAGTGCAAAAGTACAGTATCAATAAAATAACATTAATACAATTCAAATCAAAATTATTTCCCTCTTGGATGACAGGTTTAAATTACTTACAAAGGTAAAATCTCCTGTACTCACCAGTTGTGCCTTAGCTTGCTCTAACTCAAGCTCCAGCTTTTTCTGTTGAAGTTCTAACAACTGTTTTTGCTTTGCCAGTAACTGTTGCCGTATTAGTTGTTCTTGAGTAAGATTCTTTTGTATATCCGGAACAATCGGAGGAGTGGAGATGCTGGGGGAACTGACCACTGTGCCAGGTGTTGAAGGCTCCTCAGGCTAAAAGAAAAAATACTTTGTTAAGAAAATCGTATCATACCTAAAAAGTAAACTAAGGATTGACTAAACATTATCAGTTTAATTCTTAATACTACCTTAATCATGAAGTCAATGTTTAAAAGCACACAGAAAACTTCAGGAATTTCAAACCCCAAATAAATGTTATATAGTAACTAAACAGGTGAATGCATTTTTTAATTAAAATTTTAATTATATACTTTTAATTTTCAAACTGAACTGATTCAGCACAAAGTATTCTATTTTTGCTTTCTGGCAACAAGTTTTAAAGTTAAAATTTAGTAGTTAAAATATTAGTATATACCATTCATACTAAAACTTACCGATTTATTTAAAAATTTGGGATTCACATGGATGCTAGATGTATTCACATTGGGGGGCAGAGGTTTAATAGGCCAAGCAGGATCTAATGAATTGACTCTGACATCCAGGGCATAAAGTTTCTTCAAAGGGAATATTTCATCCCATGTGGAACGTAATTTAAATAAACTTTTTCTAGTATTTTCATCCACCTAGAACAACAGAACAATTCTATGGCTTGTTAAGTTACTATAGAATGTTTCATATATTAAGTAGAAAACTATATGTTTGTTTTGCTTCACATACAGAACTATACTGTCCATTTATAAATATACAGAACACTAACTTATTAAAGGTACATTTAGTTGCAAATGTATAAGTTAATAAATTTATCCTTTAAAAATAATTAGAAAAAATATTCGTCATTACCTAGCCTTCATGCAAGCAAACTAGCCTTTATATTTCTGAAAATACAAAATGTCTTCACATTTTAGAGCTGGAGATAATATTCCTATTATTACTCTAGCTCTAGACAAAAATGTAGAACAACTAGAAAAAGGTTTACCTGATGGCTTAAATTTACACAACAGTACAAAGTTAAAAATTAAGACAACTCTAACTAATCTAATGCAATACATGTTTGGTTGCTATAAACAGCTATTCGTGATATGGAATGCACCCTACTTTATTAAATCCACAAATTTTAACCACTGATAAACTTTAGTTTATAACTTATCTATTCACATTTATGATGGGCATAACAATTTTTTTGAAAACTAGCCATGAGAGAAACCTATTACTGGGGAAAACAATGTTTAACTTTAGGAAATAAAGTCTTAACTGCATTTGTGTCTTCACTTAACACGTTTACTATAAGGTCATTTTCATCAGCTGTAGCTGATCCCCACTTAAATTCAGTAAAGATATGCTACCAAACACCCAAATAGTTTGAACATACTAAAACTGAAACCAGAATTTGGCTGCTTAGGACTGAAGCCTAGGTTAAGAAGTTAGCCAAGTTCTACAAATAGACTATTAACACATTTTTTACTATCTGAAAATACAGCTTTCCAAATTTCTTCTCTATATACCATTTCTCCTCTATCAACTTAAAAAATTTATTCAAGTAACAACTACACATTTCCTAACAAGTAAAATCTAATATTAGTTTTTTTAAAAAAACTAATTCTACAAATCTGACAACTGTAAGGTATGACCAGATACAACAGGAGCATCTACTAGAGTAGAACTACCATCAATTATTTGTTAAGAAACAATCTTTAAACCTAAATATCTTTTAAGTGCCCTTTTGCTCAGTGTGAAAGATAAAGCCTAGCAGCCAAAGAATTAGCTGAGCAAATTCCTCATCTTTCTCAAGGTAATACATTATTGCCCAAACCACCAGATACAATGTTATGGAAGAAGTTTACAATCTTTAGCTATAGAAACTAGCAAGCCTTTCTTCTAAACACATAAGTGGGGGGGAAGGGAGTTCCAAAATAACCTAAAGCAATTAACTGGTTCACCATTCACAAATACCTACAATATTCACAAAATACTTGCACAAAGTAACAAAATAAGAAACACTCCCAATATATATCAGAGGTTTCAGCAATCAATCATAGATTGGGACAGTGGAAGACTGTGCTTTTTTCTCCTCTAACACTGGAAATTTAAACAAAGAAATTCAAAGTAATTGACATTTTTAGATCTTTTTTTCTATACTGAGGAACAGATCTTCAAATGGAATGCTTTTTCTAAAAAGCCTATTTCTAAAGGTGAATAAACACTATTCTTGAATAGATAATATAAAACTGCAAGATCTGCTTTAAAGATCTAACATAAAACATAAGCTTTAGCCACTTCCTTAAAACAGTACTTGATAATAAATGTCCAATACATTTCACCACCCAAGAAAACCCAACACAAGGCAGGTATTTATTTAATCAGGAACACATCTTTTTTCAAAAAAAAGCAAAATGTTTCTAAATGCATATATACCTTTTCAAACACACAAATAAATGTTGCAACTAGATTTTTAGTAAAGGCAGTGAGATACTCTCTTCCAACGTTTTTCACGATAGAATCCATAAGGTACATAACGGGAAGCTTCTCTGAGGAAGGAGCCTGAGGTAATAAAAAGAAACTGAGAAGTTTAGTATAATGAATTGCCACCAAGTAATACTTTAATGAGTTTTTAAACCTAAAATACAGACCTCTATCTTTGTTGGCACTAAACACTTTTGAATTGATATATTAACCTTTTTGAAATTTAAGTGTTCCATCAACTCTCATCTCTTACAAAAGTCTTTAATTGGGCACACAAAAGTCAGAATTATCAGGAAGAAAAACCATCTCTAGTACTCATTTAACACAATGGATTTTCAGGTACATGTGGCAAAAGACTGTGTTTTAAGTGACAATAAAAGGGGGGGAAATAAAAGGGGGAAATTATTTTGTAACCTAAGTGTCAGCTTTGGGACCCATATTAACTTATAATGGTGTGCCTAGATTTAACAAAGTCCTCTGGTAGAAACCCTCATTTCATAGGAATATTTTATATGTTAAAGTCTATGAAGTTTTCGTTACCTGTAAAATCATTAGGATTACTTATCTATAATCCAAATGAACAAAAAAACTAAATACACTTCACACATGAAGCTAATGGCAAGTCACTTAAACTTGCACATGAACATGCAGGAAGTTGCAAGTTTGTTACTTATACAAGAAAAACTGGATGGAGCAGCCGCTGAGTCATGTAAATCGGGTTGAACTTGACTCTGGAAACTGGATTTGTCCTGAAGATTTTCTTCACAGCATGGACTCGCCGTCGAAATATTTTTCCTCTGACATGCACAAACCAGGGGCTCTAAATTTGTGCAGAGCCAGTGTGGTGATGCTGATAAAAGGTAGCCCTTTCCAATGTAATGTTGCCCCAGAGTTCAACTGCAGCGCCTACCCACCACTGGCTTTTAGAAGGCACAGCAAGCTTCCAGAAAGCATCAGCAGGTTCACAGACTTGTTGAGGAGCATTAAGACATACCATATAAACTAAGTGTTAAACTCACTCCACAGGAGCATCCATGATTTTAAAATCCAAAGACAAAACTTAGGTTATCCCCATTTACCCACCCCATGTGTATAGAAATCTTAACACTCAACAACACTTACCCATAGCTACCTGCAGCTAGGGCAGTTCTGTAGTACACAACGCTATCATACTTTTCACAAAACCAATTGCCCGTACAAGTGTGTGGAAATGCTCTTGCTTCTGATAACACCTTTACCAAAGTTGGCTAAGGAAACCTTTGAATAACTTTGTATGACAAATTTCTTTTAAGGTGCTATCTAATAAAAGGGTTCACAAGGCCACTGCCATGTGGGCAAACAAGTACCAACATGTCAAATGCTTTATTGCTGTGTCTTTACCTTACCATGTCTTGTTTTACACCATTTAAGTCATTAATGTACTTATGAAGATAAATAGGCTCTCTTCACACCAAAATCTGTTCAATAGGCCAATTTTTTATTGTACAAGTGAAGTCCTTATATGTAATATTCTTTTTCACTACTGCTACCTTATGGGGAGTCAAATTAAGTGTGAATCCTTAAAGTTCAGTAATGCTGAAACACTAAAGAATAAGGACACAAACATTCTCCTCCAGAAACACAAAACCAAGCCAGTTTGCTACCAAATGACAAAACCCTCCCACCACCCTCAATCCCAACCCAGATCAAGAGTTTCCCCAGTGACTTTGGCGTCTTTTCCTTGGTCTGGCTTTACAAAAATAACCAGGAAATGTGTGCCCAAAAAATTTCAGCTTTTTACCAGCAAACAGTCCATCTATTTTCACCACTCTGTGTAGCGAATACACAAACACAAGTTTTATGTGGTCACTACATTCAGCATTTAGTTTTCAGCTCTTGAAGTTCTTCTGGATCCATTAAAAACCAGCAAGGAAACTGTTCGAGTGACAACCTGAGCTGCTAAATATTAGGTGCTGTGGAATATTAATGGCCAAAATACAAGGTAATTAGATTTTTAAAAACTGTTATTTTCCAAAAAATGGGAAGTGCTTTTTTTAAAGTCATTGTCAAATTTAAGCTTTCAAAAGGGCAAAAACTAACTTTATGTCCAAAATGTTTGTGGAATCAACAAAAAGGATGTAGGATACAGGAACGAAGTTTCCTCTCTAAATCTCACATTTTAAAAAGAGAATAGCTGTTTCACACATTCACAGAAAAGGTGAATGAAAACTTGTATTTTAACGTCAAAATGAACAGAATTAACTTGTTGAGTCCTTAAAAAATAAACCTTGCTTTTTTCCACTTTAAGGTATGAAAGGACCCTGAAACCGTGTATCTTGTGAACAGATTTACCCAAAAGAGTGGATGGAACCTAAAGAAGAATGAACCCAAGTCACTTAAAGACTTTTGTTTAAAACACACAACCACGTAGATAAAAATAAGTCTTGGAAACAAATTCTACACCTTACAAAGGTAAATAAAAAAGACAAATACATATTTTATATGTTTTATTCACAAATTTTATAATACCAGTCACACATTTCAAAACCATTTATTAGTCAGACCACTCAGTTTTACACTAGACAGAAACCGTCTCTAAACAATATATATTGGTGGTTGTTGTTAAAGTGGCCTTTTAAAAGGGGTTCACTCTGCTAAAAGGAGGCTCATCCTGATCATTGCAAACACTAACAACTAGAAAAAACTAAACCGTAAATACAAGCTTGAAAAATAACTTAAAAAGTAGTACTGGGAAGCTATTAAAACTCATAATTAACTAAGTTTAACAGTAACTTAAATGACATATCGCTCCCATATGAATCCACAGAAGAGGAAGACTACAGGGAAATATTTAAGGTGGCAGAGGACCACTTCTGTCAAGGGGTAAAGAAAAGCACGCCTTCATTATCAGTGAAGGGAGAGAAAAAAAGAGAAAAGGAAGAGGAGGAGGGACTGAACTTTTCAGAGACTACAAGTGCCTGTACCCACTGGGCCAGTCCTCCACCTACAGGTTGGATAAGATCTCTTCCCCCCACACACACCCAAACCCCACCCTCAGCCCAATTTCCCATATTTGGGGGCAAATTAGACCCTCCGATAGGAGAATAAAAGTTTGATCTAGCCGCCCCCACCCCAAAATGGGGCTGACGGGTGTGAGCAGCTGCCTGGCTGGCAGGGAATGGATTCTCCTCTCTTCCCTTTCGCATCATGTGCTTTTCAGGCGCCATGTTGGGCTCCTAACAGGCCGCTGCTCCACTCGGGGCCAATGCCCTATACCCACCCACCAACAGCTCGCTCCCAGGTCCCCCTTCACCTCCTTCCAACCCACAGAGCACAAATACCCAAAAGGGTAGTAGGGGGAAACGGGAGAGCCACTCCCCATCTTCCCAGGGGCTTAGAATTATTTGCTTTAACTCTTACTTCCCCAAACCACGAACTGCCTTTTAAGTCTCCCCCACCCGAAAGGGCTCTATTCACAGCGTGTGCGTGTCGGGGTATACAATGCGGTGGCCTAAACCGGAGCTAGTAAGCGGAAACGGGGCACCACCCTTACCCTCCCCACTCCCTCCCCTCCAGAGGCCCACGCTCCAAGCCTGGGCCAAGGACCGAGCCTGAGTTGGGGGCGGGGGGGTTGGAGAGGAGGAACACCGTCCCCCTTTGGATGGAAGCGAGACCTGGGATGAGGCTGACACTAAAATCAGGGAGTATTAGAAGAATAGGAGGCTGCGGGGTGTATAAAAACCTTGGCGGTTTGGGCCTCGATGAGAGAGACGATCTCCTTGGCGAAGGGCAGGTTCTCCTCGGCTAGAATGGTCAGCATATTGATGTGCGGTTTGCTATTGAAGGTCAGGTCTTCGAGCGATGACTGATAATCCCGACAGGCGTCCTCCCGGGCCCCCGCAGCACCGGCCTCGGCCGGCGTCTGCTCTGACATTGCGCCGCGGCCCCCCTCCGAGGTCCGCCGCAGCTGAAGCTGAAGCCGCTCTCGATACCCCGCCTCCCTTCCGACTCCTCTTCCTCTCCCCGGGTCACTCGCGGCTCCTGCTTCAACACATGCTGACCGCGGAGGGGGGTTGGGGGACGACACAGGGGAAACCTCGGGTATGAAACGCCGCCGTCTCACGGGTGATCTCCGTCCACTTCCAGCCGCCACAGAAGCTTCTTTCTCCACAGACACAAAATGGCGGCGGCAGTGGCGGCTCCAGCTCCGAAAATGTCTCTGTTCCCAACCGCTGCGTCGTGCGAAATGAACTAGGGGAGGGGAAATGTGCGGTAAAAGGGCGGGGCCGTTGATAAAACCAAAAGGGATTGGCTCGCCCGGGAACGTCACAAGCCCCGCCCCCGTCCCTTCCGCAGGACGTTCCGGCACCGCCTTCTTCTCCGGCCCCGGCCGGGGCTTTCGCAACACCTACTGCTCAGAGGTGCGGTGGAAAAGACCGCTCTTCTCATTGGCCGATTCATAAGGGACTGTTCGGTCATTTGTTACCATAACAACCCATTCCGAGAAGCCAATAGGGCTGGGGAAGGCAGTTCCGGAGGACCAACCCAACCAGTTTAAGATGAAAGCTTAGCCGTCTCTTTTTCGTCCCTCCCTGCGGTCCCGCAGCCACTGAACGACTCAGTCAATCATCCTCCCTCCCGCCTGTCCAGACTGCCGGGGCCCGGGAAGCCCTTGGGCCTTGGCACCCCCTAGTCGCCTTCGTCTCAGGTGCTCCGAGTGCCTGGGCGGGTCCAACGCGGGGCCTTCTGTTCCTGCGAGAACTAAGAAGGCGGAGGGAAGGGCCCAGTTTACCCCGGAACTAAGGGAAGAGTCACTAGAGAGCAGCTTCCCACACTCACAAAAACACCTACTCTGCTTGCTGGAGTTAAATCCTCAAGAAAAAATGTCTTTATTTAGAGGTTGCGTGTGAAAGCATTTTCCCTAGAGGTTTGGAGATCGTGGGGGAGCCCACTCAGATCTCCAGAAACGGTATCACAACAGTCACACCCAAGCCCGAGCCTAATAACTGCTCTGTCTGAATGTTCCACACTGCAAAATAGCCTTATTTGGTGCACATCGAAGAAAATATGTACATTATGCCTGTATATGCTCAACTTTCGAGAACCTTTCTCAGTTCTCTAAAATCTATTTGAAGACTGGGATACAATCATGTTTTCAAAATACACAAAGCATACAAATGGTTCTACGGTGGAGCTGCGGCATAACCCAATAAACTAAATGTAGTTTTATCAATAAATAAACATATAAGCCTAAATATAGGCTAAAAAGATTAACAATTACATAAAATTTGCTTCACCATCACCCTTGTAGTACTACGCACTGTGGAGATACTTTGTTGCTACCCAGAAGAAACTTGCTCTTCATTTGTCCGT
Source organism: Glaucomys volans (assembly GCA_020662805.1). Lineage (NCBI taxonomy): Eukaryota > Metazoa > Chordata > Mammalia > Rodentia > Sciuridae > Glaucomys > Glaucomys volans. The sequence continues at coordinate 133,223 of JAJEJO010003417.1, forward strand.
ATAAAGTAACATTTTCATTTCTTTCTTTTTTGGGGGGGCAGCTTTATTAAGATATGACTGATATATGTTAAACAGCACATAATTAAAGTATACACCGAGGTTAAGTTTCTACTTTTATGTTTTTCATTTTGTTTCTGTTTTGTTTTGTTGGTACTGGAAATTGAACCCAGGGGAGCTTTACCACCTATCTAAATCCCCAGTCAGTCCTTTTTACTTTTTATTTTGAGATACCATCTCAGTAACTTGCTGAGACTGGCCTGAAACTTGACGATCCTCCTGCCTCAGCCTTTAAGTGGTTGGGGTTACATGCGTGCACCTACGTGCAGCCTTTCATTTGTTTCTAGTATGATATTATATAAGTGAGAAGTAAAACCTGGGGAGGAGAGCTTGTCTTCTCATTAGAAGCTAAGAAATATTGCTGAATATGTGTTTATGATCCCAATAATTGCATCCTGGAGTTAGTATTGATAATGTAGTTATAATAGACATTGTTAAAATTAAATAAATTTCAAAGTTCCTATATTTCAGGAGGGAAACAGCCTGGGTAAAATAGTTTGATAGTTTTCCTTGCAATGCCAAATACAAATTAGTCACTAAACTTTGAGGGTTTTTTTTTTTTTAATCTTCCTTTCATTTTTTATACCCTTTCAACAACAAAATGAACTTCTAAAAAATTAAACATTTTTGAAGCTCCGATTTGGTTTCTATTGTATCCCTCCCATGTTATACACAGAGTAAGCAATTAATACATCTTCATAAATAAATTGATGAAGAATCAAATTCTTTCCACAAAGAATGTGGAAAACTTTGCATGACTAGCAATCAAATTGCTATACTGCAACAACAATGTTTTTTCTTTAAATATTCAAGACAGCACAAATCTACAAACGAATACACAAAATCCTGTGGGTTTTGAGCGCCAGTTGTTTAATCAGAATATACAATTGATTGATTTGCCATCACATTAAGCCCCAGGTAACCACCTATCTCAATGCTAGGTGCGGTGGCGAACATAACTCCTTGGGCCTGCATTGATGAAATTAATAGTACAATTATAATCTCATGGAATAATATCCAGAGGTATTTTCAAAAATCAAGTCCCCATCCCAGTGACTCAGGAGGCTGAGGCAGTAGGATCGCGAGTTCAAAGCCAACCTCAGCAACTTAGCGAGGCCATAAGCAACTCAGTGACACCCTGTCTCTAAATAAAAAAATACAAAATAGGACTGGGGATGTGGCTCAGAGGTCAAGTGCCCCTGAGTTCAATACCCTGTTCCAAAAAAAAAAAAAAAAAAACGAAGCCTTTCCATTGTTTTTGAGCAAAATAACTACACCCTTCCTTTGTTTTACAAAAGTTTAGAAGAGGAGTTAATTCCTCCTAAAACTTCTGTTTTGGGCAAACGTGCACTCTTCTGATGTAAATTTATGATGTCATCAGAAAGACTAAAATGTGTATATTAAACAGAGAGTAGAAAGGAAATGAGGGAATAAGAATTAAAAAGCAATCCTTTTAAAAACAGTTATCTAGCATGACCTGCAGGTAGAATTTCTCCTCTAACATGCAAATCCTGAGTGTGAGAATAATAAGCTGGAATATTTCTATGTTACATAAATATGTATGTATTCTTGCTGAAAACATGTACAAGTCCTTTACCCATTTAAATATTATTCAAAAAAGTAATTCATGCTTATTCTAAAGAATTCAAAACATGAGTACATAAATTAAAAACTGAAAAATTCCTCTCTACACTTAGCAGACAAGGTAACCACAGTTCACTCCAGGCCTTCTTTTTTCTTCTTCTTCTTTTTTTTTTTTTTTTTTTTTCTGTACCAGGGGTTGAACCCAGGGGTGCTTAACCCTGAACCACATCCCTTTTACATTTTATTTTGAGACAGGGTCTCACTAAGTTACTTACGACCTCATTAACTAAATTGCTGAAGCTGGCTTTGAACTCGAGATCCTCCTGTCTCAACCTCCCCAGTGGCTAGAATTACAGGCATACAACTCCACACCCGGCTCTTCCATGCCTTTTTAATGAACCGACACATAAATACAATTTGTACATCTTATTATTTTTTATTTTTTTAATGGAGATGTATGTCAGGTGTTGTGGCACATACCTGTAATCCCAACAAATCTGGATGCTAAGGCAGGAGGATCACAAGTTTGAGGCCAGGTTGGATAATTTAGCAAGACCTTGTCTCAAAAAAAAAGGGCTGGGAATGTGGCTCAGTGGTGAGCACCCCTGGGTTCAATCCCCAATAACAAAAAAAAAGGAATATATATATACGGAGAGATACAATAAATAAATATATTATATATATATATATATATATATATCTGCACACACACACATATATATATCATAAATATGTATATCATAACCTGCTCTTTAAACTCAGGGTATCATGGATATCCTTTCATGTACATAAACGTTCTTTCATGAATAGTCCTAATACTATATAATTAAAGCATTTGTTTTCAAAGTTTGTGGCTTAGAAAGATAACTAAGATAAGAAAAAAGCTATTCTAGTGTTGGCTATAAATGAAGCTCTAAAATTGGCATGTAGTAGATATGTAGTATTTGCTGACCTCCTAATTTTGGTCTCATCTTGCTTGTCCACTGTTATATGCCACCAACTCAAATAGGTCAATACAGCATTAGTTGAGAAGCTAGGGCAAAAGCTGAACTTAATGTCATGAAGTTTAAAGAGATTATCAGGAAGGGAGTCTGGCTCACAGTTCAAATAGTGTAACAACCGTCTTCCCAAAACTAGTTCATAGTTGTAAAGCTTAAAAATTACATTTTGTCAACAATCTTTTCACTTGCTTGCAGGAAAATAGAACTTAACAGACAACATTTCTTTATCTTAAGTTTTGTTTCCATATGTTTATCTCAGCCATTGACTCTCCTTCTAAATATAGCCGCAAATGAATACTAACAGAAAACCTACAAAATATAATTGTTAATAGACATTTATATTGTATAATAATATATATTATTCTCTGCTTAAGTGTTCTGTCTCTTTCTCTCTCTGTCTCTCTCTCTCTCCCTCTCTCCCTCTCCCTCTCCCACTCCCTCTCTCTCAGAAATACAGAATAGAAAAACCAAACTAATACAAAGCTTCCAAAATATTTCATAACAAATTATGTAAAATGCATGTTATTTTATATTATTTGCTGGAAAAATATATATGGAGAGAAAGAGAATCTGAAAAAAATGTGCTTGGGAAAAAAGTTGTTTCTGTTCATCATTCATTCAACTGGACCATGCTCTATTGCTGCAGTGTGACAAAGAGTCCTGATAGCAGTATAGACTAAGAGCATGAAAGAGGCATCTAAATCAGACTGGGGATGGTACAGGACACCTTTCTTGAAGAGCTGACAGTTCACAAGTTTCAAAATAGTGAATAGGAGTAACTAGATAAAAGAAGAAAAGGGAATTCCAGGCAAAAAGATAGAGGAGGATCTAAGTTTGGGGGGGCCCAAAGTACATACAATTTGGAAGACCTTTAAGAACAAGACCACAAAGTTACAAATATAAAACTATGTGACCCAGGTAAGTGAAGTTTCATTGGTATCACTATTTATCTGCCTATTCAAGGAGACCTATTCAAACAAAGAACTAGGTATCAGAGATCTACAAGTATTTCAAAGCACATCAAAAGATGTGTAGGAGAAAGGATGAGATGAGCCTATCACAGCAACCTCCTTCGAGCTTTATCATATAGGAAATAGGAATCTTTGGAAGGAATTGTAAGGGATAGTGGCCACAATTTTGTATCAAAAAAAATTCTTACAATGTCAAGTTTAGTAAAAAATATATTAGATTTCTTGAAAAATACTTAGGTCTCTCTGCTTTTGTGCCTAAGTAAAAACTAACGTTGCTTAGTTAAGAGCAGCACTGCAGTACAAGTTTAAGGGGTAAAGAAGTGCATATACATCATGACGTGTTACTTTATTATTATGTGGGTGTTTTATTCAAGGTTGTTGAGTTCATTTTACATGGCTCACATGGTTTGAATGGTATTTTTGTTTTTGTTCTTTTGTTTGTCAAATATGATATTTTGACACATGACTTGGTTATAAAGTCTTCTGAAAAATGAAAATTGTGTGAAATTGTTTAACTGCCACCATTCTAGAATTCAATTTCTCAAATTGGTGGCTGAAATTCTTGTGAGTCAAAATAAGAACTTAAGAATTACTTAAGTTTACATTTTTTTTTATATTGTTAAAAAAAGCTTTTGCCAAGCACAGTGGCACACGCCTGTAATCCCAGCACTTGGGAGGCTGAGGCAGGAGGATCACAAGTTCAAAGCCAGTCTCAGCAATTTAGCGAGGGCGTAAGCAACTCAGTGAGACCCTGTCTCTAAATAAAATACAAAATAGGGCTGGGGATGTGGCTCAGTGGCCAAGTGCCCCTGAGTTCAATCCCCAGTACCAAAAAAAAAAAAAAAAAAAAAAGCTTTTAAAATAATCAGTTTATATCAGAATAGAAAGGCCCCCTGTATAACTTATTGAGCATCTTCCAGACATGTGGAAAGCATGCATGTATTTTATATATATATATAAAATCAAACAAACACATAGACACACATATGTATACACCTATATATATATATATATAATCTCTTTAAAAACAAATTTAATTTTAAGCATTTTAAGAATTACTTAAGTAATTAAGAATTACTTAGTAGCCAGATTTGGTTGTGCCTGTAATCCCAGCAGCTCAGAAGGCTGAGGCAGGAGGATTTCAAGTTCAAAGCCAGCCTCAGCAACTTATCAAGGCCCTAAGTAACTCGGTGAGACCTTGTTTCTAAACAAAATATAAAAAAAAGGCTGGGTATAGGGGAACATAGCTCAGTGGTTAAGCCCCATGGATTCACTCTCCAATACTAAAAAAAAAAAAAAAAAGAATTACTTAATTACTTAAGAATAAGAATAGTCTTTTATTTTCTGGTACTGACTTTTGTTCAGGAGGCCCAATTCATCTACTTTATTCCAGGACTGTTTTATGCCAGAAAATAACATAGGCCAAGGCAAGAATAGAGCCTGTTATCAGATAAGTGAATTAAATCGAAGTACTGCAAGAAGAAACCATAACTCAGAATCATGATTCAAAATAAGGAGTCTGTTTAATGGTTTCACCCTGTCACTGTTGCAACTGCTTACCCTCTTGACTCTTAGGAACTTTAACTTCTGTAAGCTTCTATTTTCTCATATGTAAAAAGGAAATAATGACATCTCTCACCCCGTAAGGTTTTTACAAGGATGGAACGGGATGATATATGCTATTGAGAGACCTTATCATGGTACATCTTACCAAGCAACTCCACTTCTAACAACACAAAACACATTTACTCAAACGTGGGAAATAAAGTGCAAAGAAGATTATAGATTTCAGTATGGTTTCAAGTAATAACAAATTGAAAACAATGTAAATCTTAATTTGTAGAGGACAAATTAAATCATAACACATCTATATAATTGAACAGCAGTTCTCAATTCTAGTTTCAGGACCATGTCACACTCAAAAAATATTGAGAACCCCAATAAACTTAGTTTATATAAACTACATTTATCAATATTTATCATTTTGGAAATTAGAAAAATATTCATTTAAAAAACAAATCTTTTATATAAAATATAACACTTTTTTGGAAATAATAATTATAGTTTCCAAAATACAAGAAAATAAGTGAAAAAAGTAACATTGTTTATATTTTTGCAAATATCTTTACTATCTGGCCTCATAGGCAGCTGGATTCTCAGGTCTGCTTCTGTGTTTACTCTACAAGAACACAGGTCATATAGCCTCTGGGAAATTCCACTGTACTCCAATGAAAGAAGTTAAAAGGAAAAAAATAATTTAGCATTATTACAAAAATTCTGATGACGTCAAGACCCCTGTCACTTTGAGAACTATTGCACTGGAGTATTATGTCTTTTTTAAAAGAAGGAGGTAACTCTTTATGTGCTGCTATTGAACAATCTCCAAGATTCATTGTTAAATGAAAAATAAAACAAAATTAAGGTACAGACCCTGTAGATAGTATTCTAGAACTATGTTAGTTTCTTAAAAATCAGGATAAAGCTTACATATAAATGTGTACTTTTGTATATAAATATAATATCATTGGAAGAATATGCAAAACAAATAAAAAAAATTGGTAACAATGACCTCTGGACCAGGCAACCTTGAACAAGGTAAGAACAAGTCTTTTCACTTCATTCCCTTTCTTGCTTTTCAAACTTTCCACCTTATGAAGCCAGTTGCAGTGGTGCAGACCTGTAATACCAGTGATGTGGGAGACTGAGGCAGGAGGATGGCAAATGCAAAGCCAGCCTCAGCAACTTGCAAGGCCCTAAGCAGCTTAGCAAGAGCCTCTCTCAAAATAAAAAATAAAAAGGACTGGGGATGTAGCTCAATGGTAAAGTGCTCCTGGGATAAATCCCTAGTATCAAAGCAAAAAACAAAAACAAAAAAAAATCTTTTTACCTTATGAAAATATTAACTAATCAAATTACATTTGTTTTTAAAGAGATTGTATATTATGTGTACATATCACACACACACATACACAGGACACACACACACACACATATGCATGCTTTCTACATGTCTGGAAGATGTTCAATAAACTATACATGGGGTCTTTCTATCTGAGATAAAAATCTTTATTTTAAATGCTTTTTAATAATACAAAAATGTAAAAAAGTTGGAAAATCTTTATTCTGAATTTAAACACTGTTATTAAACTGGCTTAAAACTAAATACACAAAATCCAGACATCCTGATTAGTGCAGTTACTTCAAATATTTGTATTAGAATGATCATGACAATTGTGGAGATAGGCAAACATGAATCTAAAATTAACGTCTAATTCAATCAGGCAGTAATAGATGAGCTACTTAATCAGTCAACAGAAGAAATCTGAAGTGAATTACTAAATTTCATAAAACCAGATCAGCACAAACCTTTAAAAAAGGTTTAAAGTTAACCACTGGCTTGAAAAGTTTCTGCTCCTTATCAATCAACTTTAAACTCCCAGGAGCTTATAGCAACAAGTATTTACTTCATCTCTGCTCACTCTGTAGTTGGTTGTGGCAGTGCTGGGCTTGGCTGGAATCTGTTGGGCTTGAGTCCAGCTGCTGATTAGGGCCAAGGTGCTCCACATATTTCCTCATTCTCCTTGGACCAGTGGCTACCTGGGACAAATTATTCTCATGAAGAGTCACCAGAGTCCAAGGGAGTAAGCAGAAACTTAAGATGCCCCTTGAGGTCTTGGCCTGGAACTGGCACATTTGCCAATTTGACTCATATCTCATTGGTCAAAACAAGTTGCAAGGCCAAACACATCATTAGTTGGGAGGAGGGGAGATGTCCTCTGCCTCCTCTAGTGGGAGTTACATGAAAAGGACAAGGATATAGAATTCTAGTACAGGAAGGTCATGAAGCATTGGTTACAATGATTCAATCTTCCACAGCATTTGAAAAGAGCTAAATGCAGCCAAAGATAAAAACTCTCTGGTCCATAACAACCTCATCCAGCAAGCTGGTAACTGTGGATTCCTTGCATTAGTTAATAGAGACAATGAGTAAATCTATATGAATATAAGAAGAATCTGTGCATATTTGGTAGAGAAAGGAACAAGATAGTGGTGCCAGTCAGTGTTTGTGGTCAAAATGGGCAACATATTAATATTCTAGTTCTAAAATAAATCATTTCTTCAGAGGAATTGTTGCTTAATTTTCTTTCTGTTGGTGCATGTTTTACATTTTGCAAAAGTCCATAAATGAATCCTCTTTTGGACCTATGACCTCTTATTTGCCTTCATCATCTGGAACAGTTCAGAGGGGTATCTATAAACAAATACATGCACTTATTTTAAAAATAATCTTGTAATCCAGAAAAAATCAGCTGTCCTATGATCTCAAAAGAGTCTGGATTTTTGTTTGTTATGTTTTTGATTTTTTTTTTTTTTTGGTACTGGGGATTGAACTCAGGGGCACTCCACCACTGAGCCACATCCCCTGCCCTATTTTGTATTTTATTTAGAGACAGGGTCTCACTGAGTTGCTTAGGGCCTCGCTAAGTTGCTGAGGCTGGCTTTGAACTCGCTATCCTCCTGCCTCAGCCTCCCAAGTGCTGGGATTACAGGCATGTGCCACCAACCCCAGCTGGATATTTATATGTTTCCATTTATTCATTTTTTTTGTAGTTGCAGATGAACAGCATGTCTTTATTCTATTTATTTTTACGTGGTGCTAAGGATTGAACCCAGTGCCTCACAAGTGCTAGGCAAGAACTCTGTCACTGAGCCCCAGCCCCAGCCCCTATTCACTTCATTTTTTAAAACTTTTATTGCATGTCTCCATGGTCTTATTTGTACTACCTTTGAAATGTTTTTACTCTTCCTGTTACAAATCAAAGACCTTAACAATCAAAGTCTCTAAGAATTTGCTACTTCTGGACCACAATTATTAACACCATGCCTTAGATAGTCTGTTATACCTTTTATAATATATTCAAAAAAACACTAGTTGTATTAGAGATGGGAGTTGTTATTTAAATAAATTGAATATTAATCAGTGTTAAAAAGCACCACTTGTAATTTTAAAAATGTATGAAAATCTGGCAGTTAACCTTACAATCCCCAAATTAAAAGTGTATATGCAGCCGAAGATAAAAGTCTCTGGTCCACAAACAACCTCATTCAGCAAGCTGGTAGCTGTGACTTCCTTGGATTATTAAATAGAAACAATGAGTAAGTTTATATGTACATAGGAAGAACACTATAGCTCCAGCTCCCAACTACTTGGGAAAGTGAGGCAGGAGGATTGCTTGAGCCCAGGAGTTCAGGTCAGCCTGGGCAAGGGAACAAAACACTCTCTTAAAAAAAAGAATTAGAAACTATAGTGGAGTAATTGATTGTAGACTTAAAAATACTTTTACTATTTATAAATAATATTGCCATATTTAAAAGAAGAATGTGGAAAGATTTTGCTTATGAGATTAAGCATTTAAAGTGCCTCAAAGAAAGTAGAATGTATTGGATTTATAAGTGAATTTAAAGTTTAAAGAAATTAACTAAGTTGGAAATAAGTTTGTTCGATGAAAACTTGTTTAAGTGGAGTTGATTAAACATTAATCAGATAATTTTGAATGTTTTCTAGATACATAAATAAAAGCCAGACTCAGGAGCTGAGGCAGGAGGATGGCAAGTTCCAGGCCAGCCTCAGCAACTTAGTGAGACCCTGCCTCAAAATAAAAAATATAAAGGGTTAGGGATATAACTCAGTGGTAAAGCATATCTGGCCTCAATTCCCGACACCAATAAATAAGTAAATAAAGTAAACAGAATAACTCCTTATTTTAACTCAAAGTCATAATGAAAATTGTTTTTTCAATTGTCATTTTAATATATTGAATATAAATTTATGAAAGCTCATGAAAAGTCTTTTCTACGTATAAGTCAGTCTAGAACAGTTAAAAACTTCACATTAGCCAAGCGTTATCGCACACCCCTTTAATCCCAGCAGCACAGGAGGCTGAGGCAGGAGGTTCGAAAGTTCTAAGTTAGCCTCAGCAATGTAAGCAAGGTCCTAAGCAACTTAACGAGACCTCTGTCTCAAAATGAAAGGAGCCGGGGATGTGGCTCAATGGTAAAGCCCCTCTGGGTTCAATCCCTGTTACCAAAAAAAAAAAAAAAAACACAAAAAAATCCTTCATGTTAACAAGTCCTTTGTTACATTAGGTTAGGTAATAAAAACTAAAGGTACCTCTAATTCTTTATAATGAATAATATCAATATTTTGTTTACATATAACAATAACCAATCTGTTGGAAACCTCGGGATGCATTCTTGACAGCTTGCTCTTCTCTCAAATTTGCCACAGATCATGGAGGCCAAGCAGCAGAGGGTGGGTTCCTGCTTTCTTTACTCTGCAACCAGAGCTGTCATTCCAGACATCTGCTGCAAAAACTTAAGCCCTTCCATGGCTTTCCATTACCCTCAGAGTCAACTCCCAAATCTTTGCCTTTGCCTCTTCTTAAAGCTTCAGGAAGCCTGTCTTCCCTTGGTTGTCTATATTCCTGCCACATATGCCTTCTAGTTTCACACCTCTTCCTTCCTCAGGGTTTCAGCAATACTATTCCCTCTGCTTGCACAGCACTCCCCAACATTGTATTCCCTCAACACATTGGCTCTTTCCCCAAGATGCTTCCCTGACCTTCCAGATAAGGTTAGGCGCCTCTGGTTTTAAGTTATTGAAAAAGTTTAGCAGTAATCACATCTCTTGGTCACAGGTTGTTCAGGCAACTTTGAACCATACCTTCTGAAGTATATTTAGGCTATTTATAGGTTTCACTATTGTAAACGATGACTCATTTAACATCTTTTTACATTAATATAGTATAGCAGATGTTGCCAGTGGTCCACCAAAACTCCCTTGGCATTTACTGTTTCCTTAAACACACGAGTCTCTTTTCTTCAAGCACCTATGGCTCCACCTTGGGTTTTTTCATTGAGAGGAGGAGCTAGTCCACATGTGTACAGGGCATTAACACCCCCTCTTTTTAGCAGCCCACTGTCCAATGATGGATAGGAATTTGAGGATGACTACTCCAGCTTTGTTGGATATGACAAGTCTGAGACAAATTCTATATAATCTCCGAGTATGATGGAACCCTCCACACACTCACACACCATTGCCCATAAGTGACCTGTTGATTAATTTTACATCTTGGATGGTCTTTCTTCCCCTCCCTCTCTAAATTCACTCCAATGATTCTGGGGTGTCTATGCAAAAAAAATCATTCAATGCTTCACCTCAGGGACCATCTGAGGAAGAACACAAAGTAAAGCATTGTATCTGATACTTAGAGTTATTCAATAATTACTAAAATAGGATTGCCAGCTCAAGGAGTAAGCATTTCAAATTTTGATGTAAATGCCAAGTGGCTTGCCAAAAAAGTCAGCATAAAGAATGCCCATTTATTTAGTAAACACCTTTGAAATTCTAAACATACATCCTATTTTAACATATATTCTATTTTATTTCATGTGGAATTTGGCAGGTTTCTAGCAGTGAGTAACTGCTAGCCAAATTATTTACTAACATATTTTAGTAACTTGTTAAGAAACAAGGACTTTGGAATCAAATAAATTCAGATTAGTGTCCCACATCTTACTTTTAATTTATGTGCTAATCTTACTTGTTAACCATGTGATCTTGGAAAGTAATTAACATCTCTAAGCATCATTTTGTAATGCCTAAAACAAGCAAATAGAAAAAAATAATTCATAGGTTTATTTTGAGGATTAAATGTGACAATACAGTAAAAATGAAAGAAAAAAGAAATTATAGTGCCTGAGTAGAAGAGACCAATACATGGTCATTACTATCATTATAAGAAAGAAAGAACAATGGCACTCATATTCATGTCCTATGGGGCTAAGCACAATGCCTGTGACCAAGAAGATGCTCAAATGTTATTGAATTAACTAATCTACACAGTTATTGTAGAGATCAAATAATGGGATGTGTATAAAAGTGTATGAAAACTAGAACATAGAAGAAATGTGCTAGTACTGTCTGTCCCCTGCCAACTGGGTAAAGCCCCACTTTTTTTCAGCTGACTAGATATATGTCACTCTTCCCATTCTAAAATCAATATTTTGAGGCATTTTTAGACTTAATGTGAAACTGCCATTTCTCCCCCCATGCTGTCTGCAGCTGCCCCACTTTGCTGTTGGGGGATGATTGCTTTCAGTATGGAATCTTACTGCCAATCACCCTCAATCAAGTTCCATTAAGCTCTTGGTTTGTGCCACAGGCAGTCAGATTGGAGCCAGAAGTATAAAATTTTGCTCTGAATATTTTAAGACAATTCAAATTTCACATATTAAGATATTTTGAAACTATTCTTGTGAATTTTTATATTCTTTTTTTGGGGGGTGGAGGTAACTGAGGATTGAGTCCTGAGGAGCTTTATCACTGAGCTACATCCCCAGTCCTTTTTTGAATTTTCTGTTTGAAGACAGGATCTCGCTAAGTTGCTGAGGCTGGCCTTGAACTTTTGATTCTCCTGTCTCAATCTTCTGAGTCACTGGGATTCCAAGTGTGTGCCACTGCACTTGGATAGATATATTCTTTTTATATAAATTTACTACTATGAACTTATCTATTCTTTCCTAAGATATTTATTGAATCAATATGTTAGCAACTGTTACAATGTTGAATAAGACAAAATCCATGCCCTCTCGGAGCTTACAACCTTGAAATTATTTAAAGCACTAATGTGATTTAATAATTATGCTTTTGCAAGACTTTCCATATGAAAGAATTCACAAATCGGAAAAATAATTTTTCAAAGGTTGGGTTCATATTTTTTCATTTTAAAAAATTTGATCACTTTTGCTGTGAAGAGTTACATAAGATCATAATTTCCCCAGTATTCCTCTCAGAAAGAGGAGGAGGAAGAAGAAAAAAGAATTTTATTTTAAAGTCAGGCATTTCACTTAAATAATCTAACTAAATTAAAAAACACATGAGAAAGATGTTCTTCATTTTAGAAAGAAGAACTGAGAGGGGCTGGGGTTATAGCTCAGTTGGTAGAGTGCTTGCCTTGAAAGCACAAGGCCCTGGGTTCAATCCCTAGCACCACAAAAAAAAAAAAAAAAGGAAAGAAGAACTGAGATTCAGAGAGGCTAATGGTGAAGCCAAAGTTCACCACTAACAAATGTCATTACTAAAATTAGAATTCAGTATTTCCTGATTCCCTAACCCAAGCTCTTGTTCCAACCCCATTCTACTCCAGATCAAGCAAACAACAACTAGACCAGGTAAGTTTTATCAAATGTTATGTGCTGGGGATAAAATACAAAAGACTACGCTCTTAATCTCAAGGGGCTTAAATCTGGTTGTGACACAAAAATAACGTGAACTATGTTAAGTGACTCCAATCATAATAAGGATTCCCAGGAAATACATATAATGTGAGTGTGCGTGGTTCAAGATAGTTTCATAGAAAATAAATAAATTGCCCTAAACCCTCCCAAACATCTATATGTCCATAATGTTTTCTGATAAATCTGATTACATTGTATTAGGTTAGTTTTCTTGCCTTCAAAGAATATAAACTAAAGGAAATTAGGAACCATGTACACATATCATTAACCTCTGGTCCCCATAACCTAACACAATACCTACTATATATTAGGAGGAGTTTGAGAGAAGTTGCACTATCTCAAGGTGGCTCTTGAGAACTGGTACAGAAGCATATTTAAGATAAATAAAAGAAGAGTATTCCAGGTAAAGGCAACAGTGGAGGCAAAGGCAAGGAAGCAAGACTATGCAGTGTGTGGTCGAAGATGGGAATGGAGCAGAGGTAGAAGTCTAAAAATTTGAAGGCTACAGTTGTTGCAGATGGATAGAGACACCTATGAGCTAAAAGGGAAGCCTTGCCAGTCCAAAAACCTGACATGAGATCTTAGGCTCCTTAAGGGAACTGGAGAAAGGTAGTCACAACTGTCATGAGAACAGAAGCAGTGGGAGCACTGGAGAAACTTGCAAAATGTTTATGGACCCTCTGTGTGCAGCCAGTCCACAGGAATCAGACTGCAACCATCACCCCATCAGTGCTGCTAGACTGCATTCCAGGACTGAGTTAATGATCCCATCATTCCATTTGATCCTAAGTATAGCTCTAGGTGAGGCCCAAGAAAACATCCTGAGTGCTAAGGGTAGCCAATTAGAGGTCATTTCTTTCAAGGCCATCTCTTCCCTGCCCCTTTGTCCACTTTTCCTACTGGCTCGGACACTACATTCTCCTGCCTACTGGAGTAAATCGAGGTGAGATTCAAAGGAAGAAGGGAGAATAACAAAGTGACTGTGACACTGTTTCTCACCATATTAAGAAAGAGCTCAATTCTAAGAGCTGATGGGAGGAATTTTCCACATGCTGGAATCATTTTGCCCAAGTTTCAAGCCTAAGGAGGCCTCAGATTTGGGCTGCAGTTTATTGTGGAATTCTCAAGGGGCAAGAAAAGGTTTTCTTACAAATATCAACCCTAAATAAAACATATGGATCTCTATGATGAACTATTACAGAGACTAAAAGACTGATTCCAGATGAGGGGCCTCAAACTTCCATAAATGCCCCAGCTCTTTCAAGACTCAGGAGGACAGATCTAAATCACAGCACAGTTATCTTTGTGTTGAGAGAACTAGGAGGAGAATTTTCTGGGAATTATCTTCATAAGAACGAAACACTGGGGCAGTTTTTAAATTTGTTCTTTTGTGAAACCTTGCAGTTTAGTTTACAAAAAGAGTTTTTGCTCACAACTGTTGACTTGATCCTCACAACAGCCCTTTGTGGTCATTAAAGATGAGGGGTAGATGTTCAAACACACTTCAACGCTACGTAGGAAGTTCTAAGATTGGAAATGGATCCAGGTTGTATTTTTTTTTCTTGTTTGGCCATACTAGGTATTGAACTGAGGGGCACTCTACTACCAAGCTCCATCCCCAGCCCTTTTTATTTTTTATTCTAAGACAGGGTCTTGCTAAGTTGTCCAGGCTGGCCCTAAACTCCCAATCCTCTTGCCTCCACCTCCAAGTACCTAAGAAGCTCCAGGTTGCAATTTCTTATACAACATAGTACTTTCCCCCACTTAAACATGTAATCCATGTGTTATTTCCCACTGGCAGATTCAAATCACAGCTTCAGATCTGTCATCTTGCTAATAACTCAGGAAACATTCAGTGAGCCTGACCATGAGCCAGACATTAGGCTAGGTCCTGAAAATACAAAGATAAGTTAGTTATAGACTTTACCCTCAAGGTCCAAGAATCTCAAGGAGGGAGATATAAAAGAATTCGTTGCAATTCAGTGTGGCAAATGCTAAAATTCCACCAAGAATTGGATATAGAGTTGAATAAAGAAAGATCAACTTTAACTAGGCGTGGCAGCGTACTCTTGTAATCTCAGGTACTCAGAAGGTTAAAGCGGAAAGATCACTGGAACCCAGGAGTTCCCCACCAGCCTGTGCAATATAGTGTGACCCAGGCTAGGAAAAGAAAGAGAGACTGGGGGTGGGGTGGAGGATGGAGGGAGGAAGACTGACTCTGCTTGTGGTGTCTGGGGGATAGTCTCCCAGAGAAGGTGATGATTAAGTTAGAACCTTAGGGAGTTGGGGATGTAGCTGAGCTTTAGGGCACTTGCCTAGCATTTGTGAGGCCCTGAGTTCAATCCCCAGCACCACAAAAACATACAAGAAAAAAGAATAAGTAAATAATGGCTTTCTGTTCCAACTCTTTCCTTAAGGTATAAAGTGGAGGTGGGGGTTGTTTGTTTGTTTTGCTTTTTTAAAAAAGGGCTGGGGTTTTGGCTCAGTGGTAGCACTCTCGCCTAGCACGTGTGAGGCCCTGGGTTCGATCCTCAGCAGTACATTAAAATAAAGTGAAGCGAGGATGGGGTAGGGGCAGGGCCACCAGCAAGCACCAGAGGCAAGAGCAATCCCACCCACGGAGACAGCTGGAAACAAGACTTCTTTCTACCTGTTTTCATCTCCTCCTCTTCCTTTCACAGGTCATCTTCCTCTGCTTCTTCTTGCATGACCTTGTGTCTTCTCCCTGCCTACTCCTAATTGTGCTAGTCTGACTTTTCCTGGTTTGGGTTATGTCTTTTCATTGCCTTGAGGATCAGCACTCTTAAAACATGGATAATTTCAGAATTTTACTCATCCATTGTTCACTTAACATGTTACTCTTTTTGCTATTCTATTTGCTACTAATTAGAGTCCCCTGCTAGTCTATTTCTGTGGTGCAGCTTAATTCCAGGTGTCAGCTAATTATAAAAAAAATAAATACTTCCTCAAGCTTAACAATTGCTGGCTTGACATTCCCTGATACAGATGATGACCTGAATCAGTAAAGGAACAAGGCAGTCAACCCTGCCTAATATCTCATTATCAGATAAGTATCGATGCATATGGAATAACCACATCCTAGGAGAAAAATCTTGGATCCCAAACAAGGGTGGAGCATTAATGAGTTTCTTCTTTTATGGTTTGCTTTGGTGGGTAGTCTGTTCCATTAGTAAATAAAATTTTCACTATCAAAGCTGTTTTTTTTTTTCCTAAAAACAATAAAACAATTTTTAAAATTTCAACAAATCTTGAGATCCTAGTTATTTGATTTCTGTGAAGAAGTCATCATTAAAACTTCTTTTTTGGGGCTGGGTACATAGCTCAGTTGGTAGAGTGCATGCCTCACAAGCACAAGGCCCTGGGTTCAATCCCCAGCACTACAGGAAAAAAAAAGCTTTTTTTTTTCTCTTTCTCTTCTTCTTCCTTTTTCTTTGCAGTACTAGAATTGAACCCAGAACATTGCACGTATTAAGAAAGTGCTCTACCTCTGAGCTACATCCTTAGCCGAAAATGTCAATATGTTTTTAACTTAAACCAGAATTATTAGAATTCTTTAAAAAAATTTTTTTATAGTTCTAGATGGACATCATGCCTCTATTTTGTATGTTCATTTTTATGCAGTGTTAAGGATAGAACCCAGTGCCTCACACATGCTAGGCAAGCACTCTGCCACTGAGCTACATCCCCAGTCCTAGAATTAATTTCAATACAATCCTGACCACTTTGTGTGTGACTTTAGACAAGTTATTTCAACTGCTAAGCCTCGATTTTCTCATTTGGAAATTGGGGATAAAAGCACCTCCCTCACTGAAGTTCATAAGGATTGACCAAGATAAAGCTTATAAAGCTGACATCACAATGCTTCACATTCTGTGGGCACTCAAGAAACGTCTGCCATTTTTTCCCATTCATCTTTCATGAAAATGTTATTTGATTTATTAATCTGTCATTATAATACATTCACTTATATCAGATCTGGACAGATGACTTTGAGATCCTGGAAGAAATTATTGGCAAGTAATAATTTTAAGTTAAAAATTGCCTTCAGCTTTTCCTTCCCTTCACTTCCACAGTATCTAGAAAATAATAGGTACTCAAGAAGTTTCTTTTAATTGAATGAATGAATGCATAATTAACACAATTTTCTCTTCTTTGAAGCCCTATATATTATTTGTGTTTCTCATTCTTTTTTACAGAGCTGATTTTTTAGAACAGTTTTAGGTTAGCAGAAAATGGAGCAGAATGGGCAGAAATTTCTCCTATTCCTCCCGCTCCACACTTGCACGGCCTGGCTTATCAACATCCTACCACCAAAGGGGTACATTTGTTACAACCTACATTGACACACCCCAATCATGCCAAGTCCACAGTTTTCCTTTGGGTTCGCTCTTGGTGCTATATATTCTGTGGTTGGAAAAAAAAAGGTGAAATGACTTGTACCAGACAAAATAGTTTCACTTTCCTGAAAGTGCCCTCTGATTCACCTATTCCTCCACCCTCCCCATAATTCCTGGCAACCACTGATATTTTTACTGTCTCCATAGTTTTCCCTTTTCCAGAATGTCATAAAATTGGTATCATACAATATATATCCCTTCCAGACTGGCTTCTTTCACTTACCAATATGCATTTAAGTTTCCTCCATGTCTTTTCATGGCTTACTAACTCAAATCTTTTGGTGTCGAATAATATTCCATGGTCTGAACGTACCACTGGTTATTTATCATTCACCTACTGAAGAATGACTTTGTTGCTTCCAAGTTTTGACAAGTAAGAATAGAGCTGCTATAAACATTCATGTTGAGGTTTTAGTGTGGATGTCAGTGTTCAACTCCTTAGGGTAAATACCAAGGAGTATGATTGCTGGATTGTAGGTTAAGAGTATGTTTGTTTTCTGAGAAACTGACAGACTGTCTTCCAAAGTGGCTGCACCATTTAGCATTCCCATCAGCAAAGAATGAGCTCCTCATCTTCACCAGCATTTGGGGTTGTCAGTGTTCTGAATTTTAACCATTTTGATGGATGGGTAGTGGTATCTCTCTGTCTCTTTCTCTCTTTTTTTTTAATCACATTTCTTTCATTATGTGGAGCATCTTCTCATTTGCTTCGTTTCTCTTTTGACATGTGTATGTATTGTTTTACCTCTTATTGTTGGTGTTTATGTACTTGCTTTATCCTTACTAGGAAGTTCACCCTATGATCCCTTCAACCTATTGCACATCGTTAGAAACTGTTTATCCAAAATTCTCTAGAAGAGTTTCAATATCATTCTTGTCCAACAAAACGTTTTTCTACTACTATAAAACTTTTCACATGCATTCTCAGATAAAATAATAGTAAGAATAATAACAATAGACTCCTTTACCATTCATGTATCAATTTTTTATTCAGATGACTTCCTTCAGTTTTTTGAGCTAAAGTATCTAAAAAGTAGCTTTAAAAATCCACATGACCAAAACAAAGAAAGACGTGTCAACTTAAATTAACCTACACAGAAAAACAACCCATCAGGAACTTGGATGTACTTTTTTACAATCAATATATCTTGAGTGATACACTCCACAGGTTCTTTGCACAGTGTGGACTACATTTTAACCAGTCTTTTCTAGAACACTAGGTCACCTGGCATTCTGGTTAAAAATGTAGATCTCTAGGCTCCCTCCAGATATTTCGATATAGTTGGTTTAGGATAAAACCTTGGAATCTATATTTTCAGAGTATTCCAACATAAAGAAAAACTTAATTGGGATAACTTATCATTTATTTTTCTTTATGGTTTTGTTTTTTAGTTTTTCTACATTGACCACATATTACTTTTCTTTCTGATGTGCCTTTCTTTCCTTCTTTTCTTTCTTTCTTTTTCTCTCTTTCTTTCTCTCTCTCTTTCTTTTTTTCTTTCTTTCTTTCTTTCTTTCTTTCTTTCTTTTCTTTTCTTTTTAACCACATATTACTTTTTGAAAAGGATAAAGAAAACCAAAACTTTACTTTTATTAAAGACAAACTTTCCATGCTATGCTCTGGAAGACTAACATTAATTTACATCCACAGCATATAATTTGAGCTTTAATTGATTCAATCCCTTAGATGTTGAAGTGTATTTAGAGTAACTTTGAAATAATAATCCATAGACACATGTCTTGAGTATTTCCTTCCAGGTCGATCCCAATTAACTGGCAGGTTTGATACAATTTTCTGAAAATTGCAGGCCAAAACCAAGACTAAGCCCAACTGGTCATTTCACCATGAACTTAAAAGCTTAAAAGCATTAAATGATGAAGTTTAAGTTTGAAATAGACAAAAAAAAAGGGGGGGAGGAAGGAAGGGGATTAAGGACCTTAATTTCATGAAACATAAAAGATTAGTATTTCTTAGAAATTATGATCTAACTTTTTAATAACAAAAATCACATATGGTTCAGTTATCATATTCAGTCCCTAAGTTTCTCTTTGGTTCTTTTATGGTTTTGTGCATGTGTGTGCACATGTGTGCTCTAAAATAAACTCTTTTAATTGCACATTTGTGTCTTCAGCTATCTCTGGAGTGAGAAGCCCCTTACTTACTCTCAATTCCAGCTAAACAGGTATAATGTGGTGTCATGGTCTGGTTCTCAGTGAGAGGCATGAGTAAGTGCTGATCTATGGCCTGGAGCCATCTCAGAGCTGGCACATGAATCTGCACCAGTCTCACCAAGGCAGGGATCTCAGACCTTGGAGGTACTTGCACTGCTTCAGGGCTTGCTAAAACCTTCACACAGACAGGTTGTTCTCAATCATAGAGCAATCCAAAACTGCTTATGTTCTTAGGAGCAAGTCCCCATCTGTGGGGGTTGGGTTGCCAGGGGCCTGCTGGGCAGCAAGCTGGGCCGGCTTCAGACTTCCATTCCAGGTGCTGACTATGATATGTCCACAGCTGAGCTCATGGTTACTCCAGTGACTGTGAATGTCATCTGCACTGTGAAGCCCAGCTGGCCCCATAGGGTGAGAGCTGGGGCAGCAGCCATGGGTGGTAGGTATAAAAGTAGGTGGGCAGAGTGTATTGGGAATGTCTGACTGGCTGGGTAAACACTGCTGCTCCCTGAGGCACCGTGACAGTGGTGGGACTTAGACAAGCTGCATCAGAGACAGCAATAGTGGCAGTTCTTTTTTATGATTTCTAGAACCTCATAGAACTTCCAGTTTTGTTCATGAATTGTTTTCCTGCTATCATTCCCTTGTCTATCTGCATTCTCTTGTAACTTCTTGAGGTTCTTTAAGATGATGTAGGTTTCTGTTTCTTTAGGGTCAGTTGTAAGTGTTTCATTTGTACCTTGGTGGCTCCCTGAGTAAACATGATTCTGGATGGGTTGTCTGGTGGGATCCCCATGGTGAGGTCCTTGGTGGGCTGGCCTAGTGCCTGGGTCTGCAGAGGTGGTCCTGAATCCTGGTCAATGGAAGTCAGTGGAGCCCTGAGCTTCACTGAGGTATTCCTGGTAATGGGCACCCTAGGGGAAAGGCTAAAGACTGGGTCTCAGGGGTTGGACCTGTAGCCTGTGGCCAGCAGAAAACCTGAGTCCACTAGGGCTGTCCTAGTGTGGGGATAGAGCTGATGACTAGATTCATGGGGTAGGCCTGGTCTTGAATCCATGAGGACTAACCTGGTGCTAGAGTAAACCTAGAGCCTGAGTCTGCTGGTCTGAGTTTGTGGGGGTGCTTCTGGTCTCTGGGTTCACTGGAGCAGGCTTGGAGACTCTGTATCCTTTGGAGACTAGGGGCACAGGTGCCAGGCTTATGCTAGGGCTTGAACTGGGGTCTGTGTTGGCTGGTCTAGAAGCCTTGTCTATGGATGCCAGCCTAAAGCCTGGTTCTTCAGGGGCCAGCCTGATAATTGGTAAGGCTTGAGTTCTTGGGATCTGGGGCTGGCGTGGATTTGGGAGCTCCAGGGGCAGCCTAGAGCCTGGGTCCACAGGGGCCAGCTGGGTACTAGCGTTCACTCAGGAGGGCCTGGTGCTAGATCTATGGGGAAGTTCAGAGCTCAGTGTACTCACCTTCTCAATGAAGAAGGCTTAGTGGGGAGTGATATGGGTAATGGGACCCCGTTCTTCCTATCTGCTGCAATGCACCTTTTCTTATTTTTGTGCTCTACCCAGATACTATCATATCTCATCTAGATTCCTTAACTCTTGTAAAAGTATTTTTACATGTGGATAATTGCTTAATGTTTCTGCAAGGGAACAAGCATTAGAAACTTGTATTCTGCCATCATGTTGACATCATTCCTAGAAGAATATTATATTTTTAACATCCTGCTGTTTTCTTTCCAATTTTGTGAATTTATATTCTGGGACAGTAATTCCCAAATTTTCCATCAAGAACCTTTTTATGAAATGGGGTTGTAGCCCAGTGGTAGAGCACTTGCCTGGCACATGTGAGGCACTTGTGTTTGATCCTCAGCACTACATAAAAATAAATAAATAAAATAAAGTATTGTGTCCATCTACAACTAATTTTTTTTTTAAAAAAGAAACTTTTTATTGTATAAACAGACCCTAGTCTTTGCCATCATGGATCCCAAATTTGAAAACTTTTGCCAACCAAACTACACTAATTCATCATATTCGTTTTATTGTTTTATAGTCAAGAATATCTGTGGCGCTGGAGTTGTAGCTCAGTGGTAGAATGCTTCCCTGGCATGTGTGAGGCCCTGGGTTCAATCCCAGCACTGCATATAAATAAATAAATTAATAAATTAATTAATTAATTAAAAAGATCCATTGACAACTTAAAAATATATTTAAAAAAAAAAAAGAATATCTGTGACTGCCCATTAGAGCTTATCTGTCACACTGTGTTGATCATTACAGGACCAGAGTGAATATGTGAGCTAGTCCATGCACTTCCCACTTGAGGTTACAAATAGTTCTGAAACTTCCTTTATCACTTTTGGAGAGATCCCTGAGGCATACAGGAGACCCATGTTGTAAGTCAAGAACACAGGGTTTTCTAAGCCAAAGTAAATTTACCCTAAACCCAGTCAAAATTCTCAGTAAGTCTAGATAGGTGACATCTAAATTAATGGGAATTCAGAATCAATTTGTTATCTGGACCTTCACCTTGGAACTAAATAATTTACTTTTAAAATGTATGCCTTGAAATGGAATCAGTTTTGGGTTTTGTTTTTGTCTGGATAAAGTGTGCATTCTGCTTAAAAATGCAAACTTGTACAATTGTTTACTTCAAGAAAAGCTAGCGTCCCTAATGATTTCAGTAAGAACATCAACATCAGAGGTGCCAACCATGTTCCTAGTCACATCCTTGAATGTCCAGGTAAAACCTGTCCAGAAGGATGAGACGTTAATAATATTGAAGCAGAGTTAAATGTAGTTGAAGTCCAGGACTTTTACAATTCATCCTTTTATAGAGGCCTGAATCTTGAAGTATTTTGGTATCATTAATTTTTATGGATAGAGCTACAGATTGGCTAGAACGAAATGTTCTCTGTCTCTTATCAGAGCCTCAAATCAGAGCTTTTAACTTAGTGTCCTAAAGACTTACTCTGAATGTTCTCAGCGAAACTGTTATTGCTAAAGTTATTCCTTATTACTGATTAAGAACACAGTGCTTCAAGATGTTTCTAAAGATAGATTCAGACTCTCGCAAGGCACACCTGTGTTCATGAAGTAGTCAGAAATCTGAGTTTGCATGCAAGGTGCCTGCAACCAATGGTGAGAAGGGGAAGGTTTCCAGCACAGTCTTAGAGATGCTGTCATCTCTGAGATTAGGATACCGAAAACATCAGCAGCTTTGAACTGTCCAAAATTCAAATCCTAAGTCACTTCCCACTGTGTCTAATTTTGGGGAATGGAATAATTTTGAATCTCAGTTTCTCCATCAGAATAAATTATGTCTATAAATGATACTTATTCATAAGAAAATTGAGAGAATTAAATGAGAAAACAAACATTAAAGAGGCTTCACAAAACTCTCTTTGAAAGAGATTGTTGAGTTCAGAGGGACCTTTAAAAACAAGCTGTCCTCCTCATACTCCAGAGTGTTGATTATTGCAGAGTCACTAGCCTTAGAGAAACCAGATTTATGACAGTAAAAAGTACCCCAGTTCACCAGGCGCAGTGGCACATGCCTATAATCCCAGCAGCTCTGGAGTTTGAGGCAGGAGGATCCCATCTTCAAAGAAGCAACTCAGTGAGACTGTCTGTAAATAAAATATTTTTTTAAAGGGCTGGGTCATAAGACAAAAGGGGGTGGGGATGGGTGGGGATGGGACTCAGTGGTTAATCATCCCTGAGTTCAATCCCTGATACCCCCCAAAAAGTACCCCAGTTCTCCTCTATTTCCTTTTGCACCAGATAGATCAGAGTTTTAGACTCTCTGTAAAGCAATCAATTGTTTTGATCAAAGAATATGGAAGTGGAGTTTTTTTGAAAATATGAACTTCGGTCAAAGGAGTTAAAAGAGATATTTGAAAATATTTACTGAGTTCTTACTATGTGCATGGCATAAGTGAGAACAGTATGATACAGTAGTTGTGGGCATGGACACTGGTACATGACTGTAGATTTTGCCTCTTACTAACTGCAGGATCTGTAGGCATGCTAACTTTTCCATCTTATAATTGAGATTATAATGGTACCTCTTATAAGGATTAAATGAGACAGTCTTCACAAAGTTCCTTTAGTAGAAATACATATCCCATTCCTCAGTTTATACCCAAAGGATTTTAAATCAGCATATTACAGTGATGCAGTCACATCAATGTTTATAGCAGCTCAACTTACAATAGCTAAACTATGAAACCAACCTAGGTGCCCTTCAATAGATGAATGGATAAAGAAAATGTGACATATATACATAATGGAATATTACTCAGCTTTAAAGAAGAATGAAATTATGGCATTTGCTGGTAAATGGATGGAGTTGGAGAAGATCATGCTAAGAGAAATAAGCTAAAAAAAAAGGCTGAATGCTTTCTCTGATATGTGGATGCTAATTCACAATGTTGTGGGGGTAGACTAGGGAAGACTACAGTTACTTTAGATTAGTTAGAGGGGAGTGAAGGGAGGGGAAGGAGTATGGAGGTAGGAAGGATAGTAGAGTGAAACAAATATTATTACCTCACGTACATATATGACTGCATGACCGATGTGATCCTGCAATATGTGTGATCAGAAAAATGAGAAATTATGCTCCATTTACACATGATTTATCAAAATGTATAAGTGCATTCTACTGTCATATATAACTAGTTAGAACAAATAAATAATTTTAAAAAGAAATACATAACATGTAAGAAATGCTACATGTCTGATAAATTTAGTTCGATTATGTTTAGTGTTTATTTTATTTATGTAATTCTTGGTTCCCCCCTCCCCCGCCACACACACACTAGATTATAAATCTCCTAAGGGATGAATGGACCTTGGAAAGGGAAGGGGAAGTAACCCTTCCCGTCACGTTGGCTAGTATCCATACCCCTGCTCTGTGGTAAATAGAATCTTGTACACTTCACACATTTAATTTCTACCTCTGGATACAGATGTGATCATCTTCTTTTTTTATAGACAATGGAGCTAAAGCCCAGAGAAGATAGGTATGTTGCCTAAGGTTGCATAGTATTGGAGACAGAATTCAAATCTGGTCTAATGCCAAATTCCATACTCATACACCTTAATTATCATGGAAGGGAGAATAGAGAACTTGTTTTATGATCACATTCTGCTTGTTATTTTCTCTTCTCAGTTGTTCTAAAGTGTTCAGCATATGTTTTTCAAATCATAAGAGAACATATATTCAATACTGTAAAGGTGTTAAAGCTTTCATTCTACTCTCCCAAAGCAAATACAAACAAGGTCAGAGAAAAAGAAAAAGTAATAATTAATAATTATTTTCACAGGAAGGGGAGATAAAGGAGTGGCAGAGATGAAAGGAGAAAAGAAGAGGAAGGGAAGAGAAGCTAGTTTTGCTCACTAAAAAATGCTATAAACTTAATTTACAAGAATGAGGAACACAAACATACAGGACGCATCGTAAGAAACATAGAATTAGCTTCTGCCTGAAGGAAAAAAATAGATTGAAAAACATGTCACAGACTCCCAGGACCAACATGAACAGGTTCAGGTGTGCAGCATAGGAGGCATCTCAAGGATATATGATTTTCAAGGCAGATATTAATAAAATAAGAAGCAGAGGAAGGAGAAGACTTGGGACCCCGTGGTGACTTTCAGGTAAGTCTGATAAACTAGTGACTTTGGAACTAGGTTTTGAAAAATTGTTATTTAGAGTACTAGTGAGATTGTGTCATAAGGAACAGTGTAATGAGAAGGCAGAAAGAGGCAGATAGGACTGATGTGAAATAGGAAGGAAGAAAGAAAAAAAGGTAGGAAAAATGGGTTTAGTGGAGAAGAACATTAAAGACACAGGTTTTTAAAAAATGAGGTTATCAATCAGAAATTTTAATTTGCATAAGGCTGAAATTACAAGCTCCCTGAGGATACAGCAGAATACTAAGGTAGGCCATTTTCTAGATGTTCACAAAGTGCCAGTTACTTTAGTAATAAGTTATATACCTTAGTTAATAAGTTATATACCTTAGTAAGTTGCTAACTTAGCAACTTTTGAGGTGAGGATTCCAAGTTTGAGAGGTTGATCACAGCTTGTTGGCAGCAATCAGGCATATCCAAACCAGATTTACCTGGTTAAGAAAATGGGCTTTCTTTCCTCTTCCTCCTTATCTTCCCTTCAATTTTCATAGGATTAAAAATGCGTATATGTATATATATGTGTGTGTGTGTTTTCAATTATAAAAAGAACGCATATTTATTGTAGAAAATGGGAAAACACTGTTAATAAGATAAAAAGTAATATGATTTGTTGTCTAAGCTATGTTAAAGAAGTCCAAGAAAGAACATCTCAAAATTGATTGCCAAAGTGTATATTTTAAAAGAAACCCTGCTCTTGTACTTTCATCAATATTCAGTACCATCTTTTTAAATGCCCATTTGAAAAATGAAAATGGGCACTCGTTGCTATTTTAGTTTCTATTCCCCAGTACTACTGTGGTCTTGTGGTTCTTCATGTTTTTGGCCTTTTCTACTTTGTGCGTGTGTGTCACACTCTGATACCTGCTTTTCATCTTATTTTGGAATGTCTGTTTCTTACTGATTTGTAAATTATATTAAGAATGTTAACTTTGCCAATTAAACATAGTCAATTGCTTTCCTAGTTTTTCTTTTTTTTGTTCATAGCATGTTTTGATATAATGAAGCTTTTCATTAAGAAAGCAAATCTAGTGAACTGTTCCTTTATGTTTTTGCTCTCTTGATTTCTTTCTTTTGGCCAGGCCCTACTCCACCCCAAGATTGACTATAATCTCTTCTAATGAAGGTTTTGAAGAGGGAATGGGTAGGAATTGATCCAGAGGAGGAGGGAAGAGATTTCGTATTAAAAGCAGATGCAATGATGGGGCTGATGTAGCCAAAAGCTGCGATGAGGCTCACAGAGACCTGCAAATAGATACTGGATATCAGTCTATAAAAGGCAGAAAGGGAGAGGAAAATAGATTGGCTTGAAGGCTGGGCTACAAGGCCTGGTATTGGCTTGTTAAACAGAAAATAATGATTCTTGCCAGCTTTTCCCAAAATGGAATCCCAGGTGGGAAAAGGACACTATATAAAGATAAGTTTGCAAGGAGTCGCCCAGATGTAGGGAGCCAGAAGAGCTAGGAGGCTGTTGTGACAGTCTAGGCCCCAGGTGATGTCATATCAAATTGGCAGAGCAGGCTGGAGAAGTGAAATGGAAAAGACAGGTCCAAGAAATGTTTCTATAGGGTGAACAACAAAAAATAAATGAATGCATCAAAAACAAACCCAGTTACTTTATAACTTAGTACGCTAACAGGCATACAAAAGAGAGAGTTGAAGATGCCTCTGATGTCTGGAAAATAAGGAAAGGTTTCTGTGTTCCAAGGACAGCAGCAGAGAGATTTGGAAGGTCAAACCCATTTCAGGAGTGGCACAAAAGGAGAAATCTAAGCTTAGTGTTTGGACGCCCTGATATCTGGTGTTAATGGAACATCCACAAGCCAAATATCCTCAGTTAACAGGGCAGCTTGCTGGAAAAATGAGGGAAACTTGAGATTAGACCTTGATTCTCCCTTCCCTAGCCCTGAGCAAGGCCTGTGCCTGAAGGAAGGTAAGCAGTTTTCTGTCTCCTTAGGGATGTTTGGGAACTGACCAATTAATGAGCACAAAGCCTGCAAAGGTATAATTTTGATAAATAGCAACGACCCTGTTGGTGTCAGTGTTTGGGGTGAGATCCTATAAGTAGGGTTGCCAGATCAAACACACTCAGTTACATTCGAATGTCAACAAACAATGAAATAAATGTTGGTATAAATAAAACCCAAATGTTGTAAGGGAGTTACTTTCACCAAAAAATTTTTCATTGTTGTATCAGAAATTCAAATTTCACTTGATGTCCTGCTTTTTTTTTCTCCCCACCCCCCTAAATCTGGCAACCCTACCTATAAGGGGAGATTTCAGAAATCTCCAAGAGTATGGCAGTTGTACTAACAGTTGGTGGCAGTTGAGAAATGAAACACAACAGGAAATTTCAACTTCCCAAAGAAAAGATACAAATCAATAAAGAAGAAGAGATGATAAATACAGTATGAATGAATTAATCAACTTGTGTTTCTTTATCACCTGTTTTGTACTGCTGGGCACTTTGGGAATTTCACTCCAGGAGCTTAACATGATTTTTAAATTAATTCCTAAATCAATCATTGAACAAACATGTGTCATGAACATACTATGTGCTGGGTTCAGGCTTCGACACTAAATTCTCAGGTGAAAAGGGTAGAGTTAGAGCTCACAGAAATAAAGGAGACTAGATAAACTCAGAAAATCATTCAGACACCAATTCAAGGTAGATCTAATTGGGAACTAAGAGTGGCTTCTAAGCCTACAGAGTGAACTAGGAAGAAATGTTTCTCTGTTCATGACTTTGCTTAGCTTCAAGAAGCAGCCATAGTTCAAAGGAAGTAGTGATCAACTGAAGGTCATATATTAATTAAAGAACTGGAGGGGGGGTGGTTGAGCCAAGCCTGAGTCACTCCACAGCTCTTTCCCTGCCACTGCTCTGCTGCTGTAAGAGAGTTCATATGAAACATGCCAATTAGTTGCATTGAAATGAAGATGAAAAGGTCTGCTTTCATCACAGGAAATATCCTTTGGAAATTAAGTGCTGAGCAAGACAGTTCTTCCCCCATCCCCCATTTCTCCTCCAAGTTCTTGAATCCCTTGTAAGAGGGAGAGTACAGGTGGGTTTTCATGATCAGGGTGAGAGAGAGTGAAAGGTTTCTTGCTTGACAGACTTGAGAAAACCCTGTACTTCCTTGTGTGGGAGCTCTCCTTGTTGTTCCCTTCTACCCTGAAATGCAGCAGCCTGGCTTCTGATACAAGTTTCACTGCTGTGAGGTCATGAGATCTGTGGCCCATCTAATGGGAAACCTGGCCCCTCACCTGATAGCATCATATCCCCTTTTATAGGATATGAATGTTACAGGGCCAGAGACCAAAGGACTGACTCACTAGTGTTTTAGAGTATGTCACAGTTTATAAAGGGCTCTAATCCACATTAATTCTTTTGCTACTTTGAAAAAATATCAAGGACCCAAGATTCCTGATGAGGAATCCAAGTCTTAGAGACTCTAGGTGATGGGTCCAAGTTTACAGCTCCTACAGATGTTAGGGTCAGGACTTGGGGCTCACATTCTTCTAATCCTAAATCTCCCACTGTCTCCAAATAATTGCTACTTTTTTTCTAGACAATTCTTTGTAAACATACCAATAAAATTTTGCTACTGGGAATCTCTGTGAACTCTTGAACATGAGATACTCGACAAAAAATTTGGCCTCTGCCGGGCACAGTGGCACATGCCTTTAATCCCAGTGGCTCTGGAGTCGAGGCAATAGGATTGTGAGTTCAAAGCCAGCCTCAGCAACTTAGCAAGACCCTAAGCAACTCAGTGAGACCCTTGGGCACATTGGGGGCCATTGACTTTTTTTTTAATGCATATATTTTGAGCTTTCTATTATTTGCTTGGTGACATACTAAATATTTTTATATTTGTCATCTAAGACTATTTCCTTGTCTTTAAATAAAATATTAAAAAAGTCTGGGGATGTGACTCAATGGTGAGGGCCCCTGGGTTCAATCCCCAGTACCAAAAAACAAGCAAACAAAAAATTGGCCTCTAACATTTATTGTCTTTCTCTGATGATTAAAAAAACTATCATTTACTAAACACATCATTGTGCTATTTAATCATCACTATAATCATATGTGTATATATAGACATATGCATGTATATAAATAGTTTGTGTGTGTGTGTGAGAGAGAGGGGTGTTTAACCTCACATACTAGTAATTGATTGAGCCAGAATTCTAGCATTCTAGCCCAGCATTGTCTGTCTCTAATGCCACTATTGTAGACCTTAATTTCCTCTTTCTAAACTATTGCTCTTATCTTTGGAATCCACAAAGTGACATTCAAACATGCTTTCATTTTTAAATTTTTACTTTGTTTCCTGTTTGTTCTGCTATAGACATAAGAAGAGAACAAAATCTATGATCCCCAAAAGAACTTTCAAGTTTGAACTTTATTTCACTAGTTGACCAAGAACAATCATTTCCAAGTTTATTTTTGAGGTTCATGTTTACATTTCTGCTGTAGGTCAAAAATTTATTTGTTTAAACTAAGGTCTCCCAAACTTAACTACTGATTGATTTCAGGCTTTAAACACATTCTCCTCTAACACAATATGAGACTTGCTTACCCCCAATAATGTTACAGTCTTTCTGGTGCCTACTTTTGATAAAAAAAAAAAAAAAAAAAATCTACCACTATTTTTCAATTAGATGCAAATGGCCCATTTTTTGAATTTTGGGTGAAATTTTCAGGGTTGATCTCTCAAGGAGGGTTCAAATGTTTTGTTTACAGCTTCTCACCTTTCAGTGAGGAAGGACCTTTCAGTGAGGAGGGCCCTGATTTTCTTGAAGCTTTAAGATAAAGAAGGAAGTAGCAATGAAGATGGGGAGATGGGGGCAGGAATGGGGGCTGGTGCAGTTCCTGACCAGCAAGATCCATAACAGCGCCTTTGTGTGCTCACCCTCTTCACTTATTTGATTAACAAATATTTACTGAGCACCTACAATGGCTACATGTTGGCTTTATGGGGACTCTGGCCATACCTTCTTAGCACTGGGGCTAAACCAGCAAGTTAGCAGTCCATTCCAGTGTCTTCTTTCACAAAATGCCTGCCAGGCATACTGACTCAGTACTCCCAATTTGCACATTGGGGGCCATTGACTTTTTTTTTTTAATGTGTGTATTTTGAGCTTTTTATTATTTATTTGGTGATGTCTTAAATATTTTTATATTTGTCATTTAAGACTATTTCCTCTTCTGTGAAATAGAGAAAACAATAGCAGCTACCTCATGGGGTTATAATATATGAGATAATGATAACAATGTCACTAATTTGTTGAGAGCAACCTTGTGCCAGGCATCAGGGTAAGCGTGGTAATTATTTTATTTAATCCTTATAGAGGGATCCTTGTTATTTCATAGTTGAGCACATTGAGCTACAGACTGATTAAGTAAATTGTCCAAGGTCACAAGGAAAATAAGCGACAGAGTTTGGACTCTGATCTAGTTTGGTCAGGGGTTAAAGCTGTGTACTCAACTACTTATCCATGGTGTTTTCACAATGAAGCTATAAAAAGATTCTAATGCATAGTTTGGTAATGGTTGCTCTCTCTTTTTGGTCTGAAATCCTTTTTTGCAATACCAGACAAACAGTTTTAAAAATTAAAATTTGGAATTTTCTTTGTTAAACAACTTTGGACAGGATCATTTTTGATCAAACAAATAGGAAATTGGAACCATCTGCTAGAGGCTTAGAATCTACAGTAAATACATTTTCACTACATGCTCCTTCTTTGCTTTCATTAACTTTTTTAAAAATATTTTTTATTGTCAATTGATCTTTTATTTTATTTATTTATTAATATGTGGTTCTGAGGATCAAACCCAGGACCTCACACATGCCAGGCAAGTGCTGTACCACTGAACCATAACTCCAGCCCCTCATTCACTTTTTTTTTCTTTTCTCTGTTTTAAAATAGACTTTGATCACCTTTGGGAGCAATCCTGAAGGAGAAAAACTCACCAAAATGCAACCCTTAGCCTGAACTAAAGGTGAGAAGGGAATTGATATTTATTAAGTTTCTCTGGATGCAGTCATTATAGATATGTACAAGATTTATTGAGCACCTATTGTTGCTGCAACTATGCTGCTGCTACCGCTGACCTATCAAATTTTCACCACAATATTGCAAAATGAGGACACAGAGCCTTAAAGAAGTTAAGTAATTTGCCTAAGGTCACATGACTAATTGTTGATTCAACCTAGTTTCCAACATAGTCCATCTGCTTTCAGTCTGTGCTATTTCCATTACGTCTTTCTACTTTGCTCAGGCAATGCTTGGAAAGGAATTCTCTGAGATCCTAAACTGATATGTCCAAGGGCTAAGTCCCACTTGATAGACTGTCCTTCCCACATCTTGTTCTCTTATCGGCTGACGTGTGTTTTTAGAGAAGCTGTGAAATTAGGGAAACCAATAAAAGATTGTCTTTCTCATGGATTCAAGAAACTAAGCATTGCTTTAAGTGCTATTCTGTAAAATTCTCAGTAGCTTTAAAAAATGCCTCTTAGAAATGGTTGATTGCTCTGGAAAGTATCTAAACACTATGATTGTCCAGAGCTGAGACTTTGCAGTAAGTGCAATGTTTGTGCACCTCAGAGGCAAGTCACTTGAGTTGATGGGATCACATGCTTGACATGTGACAAGAATCCTCCAGGAGCAAACAGGCAGGGGCCCAACTCCTGCTTTGAGCAGTACAAATGGAGCTAGAAACAGGAGGTGTCTAATGAAATGTTTCATAGTGTAAACTGCAGAGTCAGTCTCATGTTGCTCTTATCAGCAATGTGAAAAAGCAGGTGTTTTTAGAACATTTTAAATTATTCTCTTTTGCACTGGAAAAACCAAACAAAATCCAAGAAAATGGCTTGCTCTTGAATTCTGTGGCTATAGTTTTTACCATCCCCATCCCAATTTTTGCTTCTTAAATTGCTTAGCATGATGAAGTCATAAAGCAAATGGTCTACATTTTACAAAAGACAGCAGGCTCTAACACTTGCATCTAATAAATATCCGGTTTCTTAAAGAAAATCATCTAACTGTTCATGTCCATAAACTTACTAAACACTTATTATATTCCAGTCATTGTGGTAGTAGCTAGTGGTAAAGTGATGGCTGGCTTCTACCTTCAAGAAGCTTTCAGGGCTGGGTTTGTGGCTCAGTGGCAGAGTGCTTGTTTAGCACGTGCAAGACACTGGGTTCAATTCTCTGCACTGCGTACAAATGAATAAAATAAAGTTGCCAACTTAAAAAAAAAAGCTTTCAGTCTTAATATCTAGCACAGACTCAAGTGGTACTCAGAATACAATGGGGGAATATTTTACAACTGAGCTACTTTCAAGGCAGGCTGCAGGAAGCTGGTGCCAGGGAGGCCTGGGCTTATATCCCTATGGCTTTTTAATGACCAGATACTCAGTCTCGCCAGTCAATCATAATCACCCTTCTCAGAAATAAACAGTGCCATCTCATAGGACTGCTTTGAGATGCACCACAGAACCAGATTCAGAAATCATCAAGGTGATCTGCTATAATTTGCTTACCCACTGCTCTGTAATTTTTGAAAAAAAAAATACATATACCTGGTGGAAAAAACTTCAACAGTACTGAAGAGTACAGTGTATAAATCTATAGAGTATAAATCTGTCTACCATCCTTGGTACCTGTTCCTAGTTCACCTCCTCAGGGACAACCACTCTCTTCAATCCGTTGTGTATCACTTTAAGATATTTTGACATTTAATATGTGTGTCTGTATGTATTTAAATTTTATAAAAATGATAGCTTACTAACTGTGCTGCTCTGCACTTAAGCTGTTTCTTAACTCTGTTTTGGAAATGTCTTTAATATTAGTAGACATAGATTTTTGTCATTCTTTTTAGTGACTGAAGAATTATGTTTTATGGATACACTGCAATTTATATAACCATCACCTTATTGATAGACATTTCCCCATATAAAAAATATTCCCTATATTTTTCTCTTGCAGTGTTGCAAAGAATATTCTTTCTGTAGGATAAATGAAAGTACTGTGAAAAGATATGATCATTTTGATAGATAGTGTCAAAATTTTCCCTGAAAAGATGGTACCAATTTATACTCCTCTCAACATTATTTGAGAATGTTTCCCTGCATTCCGGCCAAAATAATGTATTTTCAAACTTATTGATCTTTGTCAAACTAATGAAAAGAAATCGTGTTCAGTTTTAATTTGTAGATGTCCTATTTTAAGTAAGTTGAACTTCTTTTTAATTTTTTTTTTTTTTTTTTTGGAACCGGGGATTGAACTCAGGGGCACTTGGCCACTGAGCCACATCCTCAGCCCTATTTTGTAGTGAGACAGGATCTCACTGAGTTGCTTAGCACCTTGCCTGTGCTGAGGCTGGCTTTGAACCCAAGATCCTCCTGCCTCAGCCTCCCGAGCCGCTGGGATTACAGGTGTGTGCCGCCACGCCCGGCTCATCTTTTTTATTTTTAAAAGTTACTTATAGATCATTTTGTTCAGAAATTTTCCACAATCTAATTTAATCACAGAAAATGAAAGACACTAATAGAAGAAAATGGTTAGCGTGGAATACCCTGTTGGACATTTGAACTACAACATGAAGACAAGATCCCTACAATACAGATGAGTCATTAAAAGTATTTAAGCAGGAGCAGTGGACTCATATTCAGAACTGTGTTTTGAGAAGCTCTAGTGTGGAACATGGATTGGAAGTAGTAAGACTGAGAGGAGGAAAACAAATTAGTGGAAAGGTGACTGCAATTCTGAACTAAGTCTTGCCAGAAACAATGAAGATGATGAAACCAACTAGAAAAGCATTTCAGAAGGAGAATGAGCAGACCTTGAGGACCCAAAAAGTGTCAAATCTAAGGAAAGAAAGATATTATGTAGGCAAATGAATGAATTGAAAAGAAAAGGAATATATGGCAGGGAATTTGGTCTCTGAAATTACTAAGCACTTACTAAGGCTTATGCAATTCAATGAAAATATATACATACATTGCATTAACTTAATTTCACAACAGCCATAATAGGGAAATATAATCCATTTAAGCATGAAAAATTCAAATTAGGAAGATAACATATGCAAAATAAAAAGCTATTGGATTTCTAGAAGGATTCATATTAGAATTCAAAGTCTGACGTATGTGATAGCAAAACCAACGTTCTTTACTTGTCTAAGCTACCTAGGCTTAAAGAAAATGTTCAGGGGAAAAAAATTATCTTACATCATGTAGGAAAGGAAACTGCTTACAACATGTGCAAACCACCAGGGATTAGTTGCTGAAGGATCCAGATCATTGGTTTAGTTTAACTACGATGATTCTCAGAGGAACTGATTATAATTCACAGCTGTCTCCATTCTGAATTGACCATTCTGAATTGCTTTTATAGAAAAAAACAAAAAAGTCAAACCAAACAAACAAAAATCCTACACTGTTCTTTCTTTTTCCTTCTGTCATCACTCTACAATTCATTTGGAAAAACATGTCAAATTATATTAAGATTTATGACACTGTAATAGTCATATCCAAATGTTACCCGAAAATGCCTCAGCAAGAAGATAACTTCTTCATTATATATATTGACTGTTAAAAAGGATTGGAATTGTGAATACATAATTAACATAACAACGTTGAAAGAATAATGGGCTATTGGGGAGCAGACGGATTATTTGGAACTGGATGTTAAAGTTGTATGTGTATAAAAGTAGAGTCTGTATCACTGTCTATTTTGGAGAAATCATATATTTATATTTTATTCTTAGCACTCATCAACTTGCTAGCTTACTCCCACACCCTGTTATTTTTTATTGTCAGCCTTTTCAATGTACAAATGCCTTTATCAGTTTAACCAGCTAGTGTTTGTTGAGCCTAGCAAGGTATTTGATTGTACGGCTGCTTGTTATTTGGTTCCCAAAGCTAATTATGCACTTAATAAACCAACTCCCTAAAGAAGACATTTTTTTTAAAAAAAAGTAAATATTGAGCCAAAAATGTAAATATTGACAATAATATCTAACTATAAATAAAGACTTGTTAATTCCCCAAGATATTGGCTTATAAAGTAAAGGTACAAAAATGACATCATAACTCTTTAGAAAATAACATGAAACTATGAGTTTCAAGTTAGTCAGATTTGAACCAGGATAAAGAGGGAACTTGATGCCAAATCAAATAAACAAACAAGACAGGCTAAGAAAATCCCCGAAGGCTCTGATCACCTTTGCAAAAATCTGAGGAATAATAGAACAGCCTATAAAACAATTCAGTTCTTAAGATCTTAAGAATTCAGATGAGTGGGTTGGAGGTATAGGTCAGTGGTAGAGCAATTGCGTAGCATGTATGAACCCCTGTGTTCCACCCCCAGCACTGCTAAAAAGAAAAAAAAAAAAGAAGAAAAAAAAGAAGAAGAATTCAGATAAGAGACTGGAGGACAGGTCAGAATCAAACAACTTTCTAAGAGTTTATCCATGTTGATTATCTGTGTTTTCTAGGGTTCCACAGACACTTGACAGAGCAGAGTTGGTGTAACAAGTTGAATCAATGGAATAGGCTACGGAGTTCTCTGCTGTTGGAAGTGGCTAGGATGCTGGTCTGAACCTGAGAATCATGGGGTTAGAGAAGACGCCTGATTGTATCCATGGTCCAATCCAACTAACTATGATTCTTATATTCTAGGATTTCCAAGAAGTTTGCAAATCTTTAGCATAATGTGGTCAGCCTATTCTCTGCCACATATTTTACCTCCAAAATATATCTCTGGTCTCTCAGACATTACCAATGGGAATAAAAACCAGTACAACTGATGAGGAAAACTCTTTGGTATTAAGTACACAGGCTGGATACATACAACTCATCTCCATGAAATATACCCAGTAGAAATGCAAGCACATGGGCATCAACAGACTCAAGCAAGTTTGTTTATACCAGCATTCAGCATTCTCCATAAGAGCAAACAAAAAAAAAGAAAGAAAACTAGCAACTACCAATATCACCACAAACAATAGAATGAATAAATAAACATTGATGTATTTTTACAATACTATACAATGAAGAAATCAACCAGCCAAAGAAGCCAGATATTCATTTATTTATTTATTTATTTATTTATTTTCAGTTCTGGGAGTCGAACCTAGGGCCTCACGCTCAGCAAGCACTCTACCACAGAACTGTATTCCCAGCCTGTTCACATTCTCTTTAGCATTTCTAAAATAGCATTTATTTTACGTAGTTTTTGTTTGTTGCCTTTCACCCTCACTAGAATGTAACTTTCAAAAGAGAGGGAATTTAATATTTTGTCACTGCCGCATGTGCTGTGTTTAGAAGAGTTTCTGGAACACATTAGAACACATTAGACATTCCATCGGTGGTTGTTCAGTGCTTAATGAATTGTACTTAGAGTAAAATCCATAGTCCTGGCCTAAAAAACCCTGCTTAATTTGTCTTCTGCCAGCCTCCCCACTCTTGTTTCCATCCCTTTCGTTTCTCTATAAACATATCAAGCTGTTCTTCAACTTAGAGCACATTTGCTCTCCTCTGTCAAGAAAGTTCTTTTCCAGCTCTTCACACTCCTAATTCCTTGGGATTCATTCTAAGTATTCCCTCCTCAGAAAAGTCCACTCTGACCACTCTAATTGCCTCCCCAACATTACTTTTTTATACATTTCCCTTTTCATCCCCTTCATAGTGTTTATCACAATATTATTGTTAATTTATTTGATGACAAGTTTTTTTTTGTTCTGTTTTTTGTCTATCCTCCTAAAATGTAAGCTATGAGGGTCGTGGTTCTGTCTTTCTTTTTCACTGACGTATTTCCAAGATCTAGCACAGGCCTAACACATATTTATTACTGAATAGTGTCTATTGAATGAGTAAATAAATTTTAAAAATGAACAGATGAAGAAAGCAACTTTCTTGGTGCTCAGGGCAGGATTCTAGTATACACAAAGAACCAATGCAAGCTAGGCGTGGTGGCACACACCTGTAATCCCAGAGATTGGGGGTTATAAATTCAAGTCTAGCCTTGAAACTTTAGCAAGACCCTGTCTCAAAATAAAAAATAAAAAGGGGTAGGGAAGTAGCTCCATGGTAAAGAGCCCCTGGGTTCAATCCTCAGTATTAGGAAAAATAAATGAAATAAAAGAACCAATGCCACCACGATCCAGGAAAGGAAAAAGAACATTGGTCCTGATGTATCAAGAACCGAAGAATGGAAAAAAAAAATACTCAGCATTTTTTGGAGTCAACTTCCTTATAAGACCCTTCTCTGCTCTGAATATTCTGACCAGTTACTGAGGGAAAAAAGAGCAAATGTGGAAAGAGTCCACCTGCACCAAATGGACTCCCTTTGTTGTGCTAATCAGAGATGATTGGCATGGACCATTAAGGAAGGCTGGCCTTTGAGCCCCAGTAGTTTGTACTTAAAACAATGATGGCTTTGTAGGAAGTGGAATGGGGGGGTGGCTTCCTAGCTAGGGGTAAAGTACACTGTGTTCCACTAGTCCATTTATTTTATTGTCATTATATGTATAAGAGCAGTTTTCACAATAAGTTAAAGTCAAGTTTAAAAGGAAGAAAGATGACACGAAAGAGAAAAATGCAACTTGCAGTGGAGAAGTTGTAGAGGCAGAGGGCCATGTTGTTTTGATGAGGAGGAGCCACTAATGGCTAGGCACTTGCTTAAGTGGCCCCAATAAATCTTCATAATGATTTTTCATGGAAAGTGTGTTATTTCCATTTAACAGACAAGGGAATGAAGGTTTAGGAAGGTGAAAGCTTTGTTCAAGTTCACAAAGAAAGTAAGTAGGACCCAAATCCTGACCCCACTAATGCCAAAGCTCATAGTTTTTCCATCATAATTGGGATCCTGTCCCCTCTTCCTCCAGATGAACAGTCCTGCACCCCCAGAGCTACAAAGCCAAAGATAAAAGTTTCCTCTGCAGTGCTCTTATGATGCGTTCCTTCCATTCTCGTGATTAACACAGAGCTTTATGCAGAGCTGACTCTCCAATAAGTGCATTCTGAACGTAAAGAACAGAATGAACAAATGAGCAAAGGCGATGTCTTAAACAACGTGGCTCCTCTTGTGAATCACATTCTAAAAACCAAAAACACTTAGCTCCTGGTTGTCCTTCTTCGTGCTGCAGCAGTTCCCTAGGGACAGGATGTCGCTTCAAAAATCACACAAAAGACTTAGTCAAAGGAAGCTGCAGTGAGTCTGGTGTTGTGCCTCCCTTGCCCTCACCTGGGGAACACTCTGGTTATACAGCATGCAGGATTATCTTCTGGTGGTGTAGTCATTATCGCTAACAATAGCTAGCATTTATCAAGCAAATACTAGGCAGTAGACACTGTGCCAGGACCTTGCCATGTCTGATTTATTTAATCCTCCAAAGCCTGAGAGAAAGGCACATCTATGAGCACAGTTTCACAGTAAGGGGGAGGTTTTGTTTCTCTGAAAAAAAATCGTCTCCAATCTGTGGAGTAAATGCTGTAAAGTTCTTTCTTTTCTCTTTCCCCACTTCCCTTCCTTTTCTAAAATACAAAAATACAATCCTGCAGAAACTCAATTGTTTGACAGTAGAGTTATCAGCAAAAGGTTTGTGTAGTCCCCCCAAGCTTACAAATTCATCGACATTGTATGGGACCTGATGATTGTGGTAGCACAGGACTGTTCTCATAAAATACACTGTTTTTATAGGTGGGAATTCGTTAAATGTGATAGCAAAAAGGCCTACATTTTGGTCCTGGCTTCATGACCGACCGTGGGTATTTGGGAGCATTAACCTTAAAGAATCTTAGCTTTCATTCATATGAAATGGGGATGAATTCTTTCCCTCTGAGGTTGTACTATGGGTCAAAAAAAGACTGTAACTGTGAAAGAGTAAACT
This sequence comes from Glaucomys volans, assembly GCA_020662805.1. Lineage (NCBI taxonomy): Eukaryota > Metazoa > Chordata > Mammalia > Rodentia > Sciuridae > Glaucomys > Glaucomys volans. Next base: position 172,310 of record JAJEJO010003417.1, read on the forward strand.
GGTCTACAAAAGTTGACTATCATGTCAGGCATGGTGGCACATGCTTGTAATCCCAGTGACTCAGGAGGCCTGAGGCAGGAGGATCACAAGTTCAAAGTCAGCCTCAGCAATTTAGCAAGGCCCTCAGTAACTTAGCAAGACCCTGTCTCTAAATAAAATATAAAAAGGGCTGAGGATGTGGCTCAATGGTTAAGCACTCCTGGGTTCATTCCCTGATAAAAGAAAAAAAATTCTTTTTTTTTTTTAATGTATTCCCAGTTGAGTCCTTGCCTTCAGAATTGCTGACAGTGAGTCTGTGTCCAGGAGTGGACACAACCATGCTGAGACCATCAGGAGCTGTTTCTGCACACACATTTATAGCTGAGTGATCTCCCTCATGGAAGAGCTGGAGGCAGGAAGCTCTCTGAGGTACCAGGATTTGGTTTCCACATCAGCCAGTTTTTCCAGTATGAACTAGGATGAAGGAGACAATCTGAACACAGTGTATTTCTCCATTTTTTTATGTCTTCTCTAATGTCTCTGAACAAAGTCTTAGTCTTCTCCCTACAGAAATGCATATCTTAGGCAACAACAGGTGTTGGCGAGGATGTGGGGAAAAGGGTACACTCATACATTGCTGGTGGGAGTGCAAGTTGGTACAGCCACTCTGGAAAGCAGTGTCGAGATTCCTTAGAAAACTTGGAATGGATCCACCATTTGACCCTGCTATCCCACTCCTTGGCTTATACCCAAAGGACTTAAAATCAGATTGCCTCAGTGATGCAGCCACATCAATGTTCATAGCTGCTCAATTCACAATAGCTAGATTATGGAATCAACCTAGATGCCCTTCAGTAGATGAATGGATAAAGAAACTGTGGTATATATACCCAATGGAATATTACTCAGCCATAAAGAAGAATAAAATTATGGCATTTGTAGGTAAATGGATGATGTTGGAGACTGTTATGCTAAGTGAGATCAGCCAATCCCAAAAATCCAAAGGCCAAATGGTCTCTCTGATAAATGAATGATGATGCACAATGTGGGGGGGGAAGGGTGGCAAGAATGGAGGAAGGATAGATAGCATAGAGGGAAGGGAGGGGTGGGGGCGGGGTGGGGGGTAAAAATAATAACAGAATGTGTGACAGATACCATTGCCCTGTGTACATGCATGAACGCACAGATGGTGTGACTCTACTTTGTGTACAACCAGTGAAACAATAGCTGTACTCCATTTGTGTTCAATGAATCAATAAGTAAATAAAAAAAAGAAATGCATATCTTTTGTTAGATTATTCCTAAGTACTTAAAAATTTTAATACTATCATAAATTATCTTTAAATACTAAAAAGGTATTTGTGGCTGGTATATAAGAATGTAATAGATTTTTATGTATTATCCTTGTATTCAATAAGATTTCTAACCTCTTCATAAGTCTGGTAATTTGTTTGTACTTGATTTTGGATTTTGTTTTTTCTTTTTTTCTTTTTTTTGGAACCGGGTATTGAACTCAGGGGCACTCAGCCACTGAGCCACATCCCCAGTCCTATTTTGTGTTTTATTTAGAGACAGGGTCTCACTGGGTTGTTTAGGGCCTCCCTAAATTGCTGAGGCTGACATTGAACTCGCGATCCTGCCTCAGCCTCCGGAGTTGCTGGGATTACAGGCTTGCGCCACCATGGCCAGCTTGTTTTTTCTTTTGAATTCTTTTTTTTTTTTTTTTTTTAGGCGGTGCTGGGGATTGAACCCAGGGCCTTGTGCTTGTGAGGCAAGCACTCTACCAACTGAGCTATGTCCCCCAACCCCTCCTTCGAATTCATCCTCTCCCCTCTCCCCTCTCCCCTCTCCCCTCTCTTCTCTCTCCCTCCCTCCCTCCCTCTCTATATAAATATATAGACTTATTAAGATATTAACATATATCTTGCTTTAACATACCTTGCTAGGTCCTCTGGGACAATTGTATCTTTAAGTCTCTTGAACTCTAAAGAAAACCTCTCATCCTCTATTAAGTTTGACGATATACTCTTGCTATGTTTTGTTTTGTTTGTTTTTCAGTGCTGGGGATCAAATCCAGGGCAGGGCCTTGAACATGCTGGGCAAATAAATGCTCTACATTCCACATTCCAAGCTCAATAATATACTTTTTAATGATACCCATTATCAATTTAAGAGAGCTTTTACTTCCTTAGGTCATAAGTTTTTGAAATTTTATTTTATAGATACCTCTTTTTAGTGAAAGAAGTTTTCTTTTGTTCCCAAGTTGCCAAAAGTCTTATTTTTTATGAGTGAATTTGAGTTTTGTCAGTTTTCTGAATCTCTAGAAATGACCACATAAATATTTTTTTTGGGGGGGATACTGGGGATTGAACTCGGGGGCACTTGATCAGTGAACCACATCCTCAGCCCTCTTGTATTTTATTTAGAGACAGGGTCTCAATGAGTTGCTTAGAGGCTCACTTTTGCTGAGGATGGCTTTCAACTGGCCTCCCAAGCTGCTGGGATATACACGTGCGCCACTGCGCCCAGCTGATCACATGTTTTAATCCCTTCTGGGTATTGAACCGGGTATTGAACTCAGGGGCACTCAGCCACTGAGCCACATCCCCAGTCCTATTTTGTCTTTTATTTAGAGACAGGGTCTCACTGAGTTGTTTAGGGCCTCGCTAAATTGCTGAGGCTGACATTGAACTCGCGATCCTCCTGACTCAGCCTCCGGAGTTGCTGGGATTACAGGCGTGCACCTGTAAGATATAATTTACATTTTTGACTTTTTAAAATTTTAAACCAAATTTGTATTTCTGATATAAATACAACTTGGATTTTGCATATTTTGGATTTGATTTGCTAGTATTTTATGTAAGATCTTTGTATGTATTTTCAAAAGTGAAATCAACCTGTATATCCCATTTAATATTCTCATCAAATTTGCAATGCAGATTTTACCATCTCCATTTTTACTTGTGACTCCTAAGAGGTGGAATAATTGACCAAAATCACACATAGCTAATTGGCAACTGTGTCTGTTTGAACATAAAGCATGTTTGTTTTCTCAGGTCATGTAGCTTTCATGAATGTTTTTTTTTTACATTTTTTTTTAGTTGTTGATGGACCTTTAATTTTATTCATTTCTTTATATGTGGTGCTGAGAATCAAACCCAGGGCCTCACACATGCAAGGCAAGCTCTCTATGACTGAGCCACAACCCCAGTCCTCATGAATATTATTAAGGCCCATAAACCATTGCCCAGCTCCCAGATGCTTCTAAAACATAGGACTGAAGAGAGGATTATGATACAGGTGATAGCATCAAATAATTTTAGGAAGCTATGCTGATATTTTCTTTTTCTTTTTCTTTTTTTTGTACACAAATGGGGTACAACTTTTCATTTCTATGATTGTACACAATGTAGATTCACACAATTCATGTAATCTTACATATACATAGAGTAATTCTGTCTGTCTCAGTCTATGATCTTTCCTTCCCCCAACCCCCGAACCATTTTCTTCTTCACCATCCAAAGTTCTTCCTTTCTTCTCTTGTCCACCCCCTGCCACCCCCGACCCCCATTATGTATCATCATCCACTTATCAGATAAAACACTCAGCCTTTGGTTTTTTGGGCTTGGCTTATTTCACTTAGCATGATATTCTCCAACTCCACCCATTTACCAGCGAATGCCATACTTTTATTCTTCTTTATGGCTGAGTAATATTCCATTGTGTATATATATCATAGTTTCTTTATCCATTCATCAATTGAAGGGCATCTAGGTTGGTTCTACAATCTAGCTATTGTGAATTGAGCAGCTATGAACATTGATGTGGCTGCATCACTGTAGTATGCTGATTTTAAGTCCTTTGGGTATAAGCTGAGGAGTGGGATAGCTGGGTCAAATGGTGGGTCCATTCCATGTTTTTTGAGGAATCTCCATACTGTTTTCCAGAGTGGCTGCACCAATTTGCAACTCCACCAGCAATGTATGAGTGTGCCTTTTACCCCACATCCACTCCAACACTTATTATTGCTTGAGTTCCTGATAATAGACATTCTAATTGGAGTTAGATGAAATCTTAGGATGGTTTTAATTTGCATTCCTCTAATTACTAGAGATGATGAGCACTTTTTCATATATTTGTTGATCACCTGTATATCTTCTTGTGTGAAGTGTCTTCCCAGTTCCTTAGCCCATTTATTGATTGGGTTCTTTGTATTTTTGGTGTAAAGTTTTTTAAGTTCTTTACAAATTTTGGAGATCAGTGCTCTGTCTGCACTGTGAAAAAGTTTTTTCCCACACTATAGGCTCTCTTTTCACATTATTGATTGTTTCCTTTGCTAACAAAAAGCTTTTTAGGCCGGGTGCGGTGGCGCACACCTGTAGTCCAAGCGACTTGGGAGGCTGAGTCAGGAGGATCGCGAGTTCAAAGCCAGCCTCAGCAACTTAGCGAGGCCCTAAGTAACTCAGTGAGACCCTGTCTCTAAATAAAATACAAAATAGGGCTGAGGATGTGGCTCAGTGGCTGAGTGTCTCTGATTTCAATCCCTGGTTCAAAAAAAAAAAAAAGCTTTTTAGTTTGAATTCATCCCATTTATTGAGTCTTGCTTTTATTTCTTGCGCTCTGGGGGTCATGTTAAGGAAGTCTGGTCCTAAGCCAACATGATGAAGATTTGAGCCTACTCTTTGTTCTATTTGGTAAAGGGTCTCAGTCTAATTCCTAGATTCTTGATCCATTTTGAGTTGAGTTTTGTACAGGGTGAGAGATAGGTGTTTAATTTCATTTTACTGCATATGGATTTCCAGTTTTGCCAGCACCATTTGTTGAAGAGGCTGTCTTTTCTCTATGCTGATATTTTCATTCACCAAAGTCAACAAGAAATCATTCATCTGCATCTGAGAATAAAAATGTGAAGAGCCCAATTAGGTATTTGTGCAAGTCCATTGGAATTGATTTTGTAAATAAGCATGAAAAGGGGGAAAGTGCAGTATTATTGTTTTAGTTTAAAAATATAAGGTGAGCTGGCAAGGTAGCACACTCCTGTAATCCCAGCGACTTGGGAGGCTGAGGCAGGAGAATCAAGAGCCAGCCTCAGCATCAGTGAGGTTCTAAGCAACTCAGTGAGACCCCATCTCTAAATAAAATACAAAATGGGACTCGGGATCTGGCTCAGTGGTCGAGTGCTCCTGAGTTCAATTCCTGGTACCCCCACCCCCTAAAAAAGACATGAAATCAGTGATCAAGGGTAATTCAAATGACAGGAATTCAATTACTCTAGCTAAAAATATGAATCCAGATAGGTACCATAATGTAACATCCAAAAAAATTGTTAGGGTGAGGGAAACTATTGATTATATATGGCTAACTTGAGAGAAGAAATTCTAAAACACATTCATTGAATTTGAATAGATGATACTTCAACAGGGGAAGGATTCTTGATGTCATAAAATATGTATTCTTACTCGCTCCTCATTTTTATAAAAGTTAGAGAACTATGTTGAACTGACTTTGTATATTATAGAGCATGAGATTTTGAAAGTGTGATATCTTCATTTTTTGAGGTGTTCCCAGTGATGTTTGTGAAAAGCTTTGGAAATCAGAAATCTGTGATTCTCAACAATTTTTCACACTCTATTCAAAGACCTTTTATAGCTTCTTGCTCCTAAGTTATATTATATAACCAGTCTTCATCTGTCTTAAATTAATGTGGCTCAGTAGTAGAGTGCTTCCCTGGCATCTGTGAGGCCCTAGTTTGATACTCAGTATCACATAAAAATAAATAAAAATAAAGGTCCATTGACAACTATAAAAATAAATAAATTAATGAAGCCAATCATCCTTTTTATTATAGATTATGTGGCAGACACTGTAAACAATATCTCTCACTCCTTTAGGTTTATGCCAAATATTGTTGTTTTAGGGTACACTAACCGCTGTAACCAACAACCCCCACCTCTCAATGATGTGACAGAACAAAAGTAAAAATCTGGCTCATGTCACAGTCCAGTGCAGGATGGAAGTGGAGAGATAAGCAAAGAGCTCCTTGCACCAGATGGTTCTGCTGAGTCCTCTGGCAGATGAGGGAAGAGAGCACGGAGAATTACAAGGCCTTGTGGGTCAGGCCTAGAGGTAGTGCTGATCACTTCTGCCCATATTTTAACAGCTAGAACATAGTAATAGGATTGTGCTAACTCTAAGGGAGGACAGGAAATGCAGACATTCTGTGTGGTCAGGAGGAAAAGGAAAATCCTTTGGTGAACTATTTAGCCTCTACCCACTAGCTAAAGATTAAATTAAAGCTTGTAAAGATTTTAGCTTGGCATCTTTGTGCACATAGTGAGGGTTTAATATTATCACATGATACTCTCCTTAGTGAGGTAGATATAATAGTAATCATTCTCATTTTAGAAATGAAAAACATGCTCCAAGAAATTGTTGCTTTCCCAAAGTTGCATGGCTGGTAAATAGTACAGCTAGGATTAAATCTAGATCCACTCTTTTAACAGCCAGAATGTTTCTTTTTATTTTCTTTCTTTCTTTTTTTTTTCTTTTTTTCAGTACCAGGGATTGAACCCAGGGCACTTAACCACTGAGCCACATCTCCAACCCATTTTATTTTTTGAGACAGTGTCTTAGGGCATTGCTAAATTGCTGAGGCTGGCTTTGAACTTGATACTTCTGGATTTTAAAATATAATTTTAATTAAATTAAATCACACAGTGAACTATTGTTTTTAAAAATTGCTGGGAAAAAAACTCCTATATGTTGAATATAGCACAAAAAAAGGAAGAAAAGGCAAAACTGACACTTCTACTTAGTATAAGCTCATCAGTCACATTGTGAAGTTAAACATGATTATATAATAAAATCTGACAAGTTGACAAAAAATATCCAAAACTATTGTTTTTCAAAAACAATAATTTTTTTACTTTTTTATTTCTTTTATATTTAGTTATACATGACAGTGTTTTTCCACATTTTTTGTACACAAATGGAATACAACTTTTCATTTCTATGGTTGTACACAATGTAGATTCACATGATTCATGAAATCTTCCATGTACAGTATACTCTCTCCTTCCCCCACCCGCTCCTGTTCCATTTCCCTCTACACCATCCAAAGAGAAACAATAATTTATATTGACCATCCACAAGGTACTCAGATCTAAGTATATACCTAAAAAGAACTACAACAAATAGAGAAGTATATTTTACCCTGAAATAAACTAATTTCAACTTCATTCTATCCCTTCAAATTTTTGTATGCTTTTCATAATGCATATCGTGTACTGATAGTAAATATGTATATATAACTTGTGAATAATAGTAAATATGTATATATAACTTGTGAATATGTATGTGTATATATAGTACATGATCAAATTAAGTGTACCGATTTAAACAAAGCCTTTCGCCAGTTGAGAGTTTTAACCTATGAACACAGTGGTGATTAGGACTGAATAATCATGCAGTGAGAATTACTTATACGATTAATATTAGGATTAGTACCAAAGCCCAAGGAGGTACAGATGATTCTGATGCAGACAGATACCATTTAAATATAACTGCCACCTTTTCACCTCAAGTAAACAACATAATCTGGTCTCTCTGGAGACAGTTTGTCTGTGATTATGCTGCCAGATATAAAAGTCAGTCCTATTGACTTAAGGAATCCTAGAAAGCTTTCCCTCTAATCCTTCTCTTTAAGTATGACTTGAGGAAAACCAGAAAGACTTCCCTTAACTCATCCATCAGCAAAAGCCCCTACCTCATTCCCACCTAAAGTCCCACTATGAGCACTGATTTCTGTGAAGGAGACTGCCCTCACTCTACCCCCCAGGGCTGATCTTTCCTGTTCTGTGCTCCCAAGCATCTGGGATAAACCTCAACACTTTGAATGTAGACATTTATTTATATATTTGCCTACCCGCTGAATGACATGCTCCAGTGGGATAAGGGCTACTTTATTCATAGGCTTTGAAGTTAGTGCAGACTGCATGAGCTCTGACATGTTACTAAGTGCCTCTCAGTCTGCAATCTCATCTATACTGTGGGAAAATACTTCTTAGGGCTGTTGTGAGCACTAAATGAGATGATATGTAGTTTAAAAATATTTAGCTAATTTTAGATGTTCAATAAAAGTTGAACGAAGTTGCTATTTTCTTCGTTCCTCCCACCCAATACAATCAATGCCTTTTTTTTTTTTTTTTTTTTTTTTTTA
>JAJEJO010003417.1:180606-251865 GCA_020662805.1 Glaucomys volans
CTAGTTGCTGAGGCTGGCTTTGAACTTGCGATCCTCCTGCCTCAGCCTCCCGAGAATCAATGCCTTTTTGAATTTATCTGAACTGAAAGAATGAGGAATAAATTATTGTATTTATGCTCTGAGATCTCTTATAAAATAGGAGTTTTCATTGAATAATAACTAATGGTTTGAGAGTGTTTTCTATGTCAGGAATTGTGGTATATGCTTTCAATTCATTTTTGTTTAATCCTCACAATAACCATTTGAAGTAAGTACTGCAAAAATCCCAATTTCACACATAAGAAAACTGAGGCCTAGTAACTTATCTACAGTTAAATGCTGAAGCCAAGATTGGCATCCAGGATTTGAGGATTGTTGTACCATAGAATGTTTAAAACTTAAATATCCAATTTTAAGCCCTGGTTCTGTGGTTTTTATTGCCAAACCCAGAACGAGTTGTATATATTTGGATTCAGAGCAAACACTGCCTAGGGCGTTTGCAAATAACTCATAGGGACCATCCTGTTCCCTCCCTCACAAAGCTATGCCCTCTGAAAAGCAGTGTACAAAGAGTGCCAGGAATCAGATCTTTTGAAGTATACAGTCCCTGAAATCAACCTTCCTGGGCTTTGGCCCTTCTGCCAGCTCTGAGTCAGCTGGTAGGCAAAAGAGCCAGAGGCTCAGATGTAATCAGTTCCTAAACAGGTTCATCCACACTACCTTCGCCTCCTTTAGCTCTTGTATCCTTCCAACCTGATTTCACCACAGGAAACCTGTTTGTGAGGGAAGGTGCCATCTCTCAGAAGTGGCACAGTAACTACCCCTTAATGGCTCCCTCTCTGATGACCAGCTACGGACAGGATACTTACTTCATAAATTACAGTGATGGTTAATGATAATGCCAGAAGATTTGGCAATTTAGTGGAATACAGCATAGACTTTGGAGTCAGGACAGCCAGGGTTCAGAGTCTCAGTTTTGCAATATGTTGTGAAAATCATCTAAATTCTTTTAAGTTTCGATTTTCTTATTAACAAATTGAAGATGACAAGATTAACAGAATTTTACAGAGTTGTCAGAAAGATTAAATGAGAAACACGAATGAAATGCTTGCAATGCCCTTGGAATAGTGCCTTTGCTTACAGTAAGCATTCAAATGTTAGTCATAACTCTGTGACCTGGGGTGAGTGAACTTCGAAGATTCTATCACTCTCCACCCAGAGAGTTTATGTGAAAATTAAAAACCCCTGGCACATACTGAATGCTCATAACATTAATTCAGTTGATCAACAAAACTCCATGTTACCTACATTTATTTATTTAACTTTTTTTCTTTTATTCTTTTTTTTTACTTTCAAATTTTCCTTTTTTTAGAATTTATTTAATTTTGATTCATTGAACACAAATGGGGTACAGCTATTGTTTCTCTGGATGTACACAAAGTAGAATCACACCATCTGTGCATTCATACATGTACACAGGGCAATGATATCTGTCACACATTCTGTTATTATTATCCCTCCACCCCGACCCCACCCCTCCCATCCCTCTATGCTATCTATCCTTTCTCCATTCTTGCCACCTTTCCACCCCAAATTATGCATCATCATTCACTTATCAGAGAGACCATTCAGCCTTTGGATTTTGGCTAATCTCACTTTACATAACAGTCTCCAACATCATCCATTTTCCTACAAATGCCATAGTTTTATTCTTCTTTATGGCTGAGTAATATTCCATGGTGTATATATACCACTGTTTCTTTAGCCATTCATCTATTGAAGGGCATCTAGGTTGGTTCCACAATCTAGCTATTGTGAATTGGGCAGCTATGAACATTGATGTGGCTGCATCACTGCAGTAATCTGATTTTAAGTCCTTTGGGTATAGGCCAAGGAGTGGGATAGCAGGGTCAAATGGTGGATCCATTCCAAGTTTTCTAAGGAATCTCCACACTGCTTTCCAGAGTGGCTGCACCAACTTGCAATTTCACCAGCAATGTATGAGTGTACCCTTTTCCCCACATCCTCACCAACACCTGTTGTTGCCTGTATTCTTAATAAAAGACATTCTAATTTGGATAAGATGAAATCTTAAGGTGGTTTTGATTTGCATTTCTCTTATAACTAGGAATGTTGAACATTTTTTACATGAATCTGTTGATTGCTTGTAGATCTTCCTCTGTAAAGTGTCTGTTCATTTCTTTGGCCCATTTATTGATTGGGTTATTCGTGTTCCTGGTGTAAAGAGTTTTGAGTACTTTGTAGGTTCTGGAGATTAGTGCTCTATCTGAAGTGTGTGTGGCAAAGATTTTTTCCCACTCTGAAGGCTCTCTCTTCACATTGTTGATTGTTTCCTTTGCTGAGAAAAAGCGTTTTAGTTTAGACTCTATCCCAATCATTGATTCCTGCTTTTATTTCTTGCGCTTTGGGAGTCATGTTAAGGAAATCTGGTCCTAGGCCAACATGATGGAGATTTGGACCTATTTTCTCTTCTATTAGGTGCAGGGTCTCTGGTCTAATTCCTAGGTCCTTGATCCATTTTGAGTTGAGTTTTGTGCAGGGTGAGAGATACATTTTGCTGCATATGGATTTTGCTGCATATGGATTTCCAGTTTTTCCAGCACCATTTGTTGAAGAGGCTGTCTTTTCTCCATTGTATGTTTTTGGCTCCTTTGTCAAGTATGAGATACCTGTATTTATGTGGGTTTGTCTCTGTGTCCTCTATTCTGTACCATTGATCTACCTGTCTATTTTGATGCCAATACCATGCTGTTTTTGTTACTATTGCTCTGTAGTATATTTGAAGGTCTGGTATTGTGATATCCCCTGCTTCGCTCTTCTTGCTAAGAATTGCTTTAGATATTCTGGGTCTCTTATTCCTCCAAATGAATTTCATTTGCTCTATTTCTATGACGTCTGTCATTGGATTTTAATTGGAATTGCATTGAATTTGTATAGTGCTTTTGGTAGTATGGCCATTTTGACTATATTAATTCTGCCTATCCAGGAACATGGGAGATCTTTCCATCTTCTCAGACTTTCTTTAATTTCTTTCTTTAGTGTTCTGTAGTTCTCATTGTAGAGGACTTTCACCTCTTTTGTTAGATTGATTCCCATATTTATTTAACTTTTATTAGTGCATTATGGTCATACATAATAGTTGGACTCATTTGACATATTCATAAATGCATATAACATAATTTGCTTCATTTCAACCTCCAGTACTTCCCTTTTCTGTCTCCTCCTCCCTCCCCATAACTCTCTTCCTTTGCTCTATTAGTTCTACTTTAATAATAATAGTAAACAACATGAATTTCTTCCATCACAAGCCTAGGTAAGATGCAGTCTTGCTGTCATGCTTTTGGAGATGAGGTAAGCATTCAAATAGCTGCCCTGGTAGACTGTACGAGGCCTTGAAGATTCTGCAGCAAGGCAAAGGCCAGATAGGCAGGTAGAAAACAGTGCTACACAGCACTGTTTTTGTTTAACAAGTTTGACCCTCGAACTTCATGGAATAGTTCTCATACCATGTTTGGAATTATTTAAAATACTTGTTTTACATGTCCTTCTCCTCCACTGTGAAACAAGATTTTTGTCATCCTTCTTTACCCAGATAAGATTTTACAGATGAGGACATTGTCCTAACAGAGTTCCAAGTGAATTTCTGAATAGGGAGTGGTGGAAAAGGAAATAAGAATCATTCCATCTAGAAAGCTAGTAATATGTTACCCATGTGAGATAAACTTTGGGACAGATCTTGATTTCTTTATCTATAATACTGCATAATTTGCATTTCAAAAAAAACCTAAAAAAGATAACGTACGTAATGCTGACATTTGGGTTATAGCACATATTCATGAATCTAAATCTATTGAGGATACAATTTCTACTCATAAAAGGAAAACTGAACATGCCCATTAGTTAACAGGATTCCTGGTGCAATTTTCTCATCTATAAAGGACCAATAAAACATGGCGACTCTATACTATACCATGCAGCACCATTAAGGACTGGAAGTAGGTTTCTAGAGTGTGTAGAAGTCAGCATACTTCCAAGGCTATGTCCTTAACCTGGAGTACATGAATGGATCACAAAGCAGCTTCACGTATTCTAAAATAATGGGTCTTATACAAATATAGATGTTCAGTGGTTAGGGCCAGGAGAGGGTCTTGGCTGTATCTTCCTGTGTAACATCCCAGACTGCTCCAGTTTTTATAAAATTCTTAGAGGTCCATGAACCCAAAACACTAACACTGCTATAGAACATAAGAACAATCCTTATTCAACAAATACCCATCAACCACTATGTAGAGGTATCATGTTTCCTCTGCCCTCATGATGGAGAATGACATGAAAAACAAGTTTTCTGAATAATTTTAATGATTTGTGGCCTAAAATCTTTCTTTAAATATTTTTTACTTTTTGTTATCAAGACAAGCAGGCTCACCTTGTGAAGTCTCTCTACCTATTCATCTCAACAACCTAAGAAGATACCTTGTATAAAGCACCTAGCACATGGTAGGTCCTCAAATGTTAGCTCTTTTCCTTCACTTCTCAGTTTAATGTCACATATATCCTCCTCCATCCTTCCCTTATCTAGGGATTCGTGTATTATTAATTGAAATGAGATATTCTGTTGGAATGTTACCCAAGTGGAAGTAGAAAGTATGGTGTGACTTTCCCCATATTTTTATGCTCATAAAGTATGGCAGTGCTATAGAAGTCTTTAAATAATGTAGCTAAATGCCAAAGGTTCTGGCACATATGGCACTGAATGAATAGTGGTTCATAAAAATAAACAACGAAATATCAAAGTGGAAGAATAATAGTTTCAGACCCAAAGGAAGTGAGACTAGGAGGAATATTGGCAAGTTTAACAGGTTATAAGGAACCTTAGAGTATATACGTCATTCTATTAATGAGAAGACTGAAAGTTTGCATTCTTTCAAACCCAATTCAGATCAGAATTAACTCTGCTTTGCAGCTTCTGATATCAAACTGCATGCAGTTTGAAGATATCATAATGCTTGCTAGAATTTGGGTTATGATATCTATAGATATGTCTCTTTAGTTAAAATTAGAGGACAAAAATCTTAGAGAAGAAACTACACACATATATAAGAGTTGTGTATCTAGTTGGAGAACACTGAAATGGACCTTAGAATATATTTATTCCATCTGCTCCATACCTTTTTTCTTTTTCTCATTAATTCTTTCAAAAACAATTAAATTTTTTAAAAATATAAAGCTTTTAAAGTGTGTGTGTGTGGGGGGAGAATATATTTAGTCCAAACTTAATATCTTAGAGATAATGAAATTGGGGCACAGAAATTTTTTCTCAAGAATAGAGTTATTGGCAGAATCAGTACTAGAATTCCAAGACCATGCCTTCAGATTAAAACATATGAATTTTTACATGAAGGCTATGCCTCTTCAGGACTTATTTCTTTCTTTAGGGCCCCCTTCTATTACTCAAAACACACCACCCACAACTCTAAGATTTCATCTTACTCCAATTAGAATGGCTATTGTCAAGAACACAAACAATAATAGATGCTGGCATGGCTGTGGGGAAAAAGGCACACTTTTACATTGTTGGTGGCGTTGCAAATTGGTACAGCCACTCTGGAAAGCAGTGTGAAGATTCCTCAGAAAACTTGGAATGGACCCACCTTTGATCCAGTTATCCCACTCCTTGGTTTATACCCAAAGGATTTAAAATAAGCATACTACAGTAATGCAGTCACATCAATGTTTATAGCAGCTCAATTCACAATAGCTAGATTGTGGAACCAACCTAGATGCCCTTCAACAGATGAAGGGATAAAGAAACTGTGGTATATATATACAATGGAATATTATTCAGCCATAAAGAATAATAATATTATGGCATTTGCAGATAAATGGATGGAATTGGAGAATATCATGCTAAGTGAAATAAGTCAATCCCAAAAAAGCAAAGGCTGAATGTTTTTCCTGATAAGTGGATGATCATATATAATCGGTTTGGGGTGGGGCAGGGGGTGAGAGAAGAATGGAGGAATTTTAGATTACGTAGAAGGAAATGAGAGGGGGTCGGGGTGGTGGTATGAAAAATGGTGGAATGAGACACATCATTACCGTATGTACATGTATGATTAGATGAATGGTATAAATCTACATCATGCACAACTATAGAAGTGAAAAGTTGTACCCCATTTGTGTACAATGAATCAAAATGCAGTCTGTAAAAATTAAAAAAATAAATAAACAAAACAGAAAAAAAATACCACCCTTATCTACCCTTCCATGCACACTGCTCCATAGTCAGGCCCTAATCACCTCCATTCTATATCTAATCCAATGCATACTTTCTTCACCTTTTCTCTGTCTTAAATCTTTTCCATATTTTAAATTACAAAATTGCTAATGACTAATAGTGGTGTAATGATTTACCCTTTCTTCATATGTTTCCATAGAAGTTTATTAGAAAAGATACTGTCTAAATCCCCAAAGACATACTTTTTGTCACAGAACATTCAAACATTACTTTTGGAAAAATAGGTCATTTTAACCAGAAAAATTATAAATGGGGTGGCACAAGAGAATTCTCTGGGGATAATGGAACTGTTCTGCATCTTGATTCTATGTATTTGTTGAAGACAGAAACTTATTGTGTGTGCTTAAAAATTACCAAAAAAATGTGAAAAGAGGGGGAAATGTAATTTCACGGTCTATTGATGCACCTTAGTCTTCCTGACCAGGGGAAACTAGGCTTCTAAATGCAATACTAGGCTTCTAAAAAGAAACATTCCAATGGTAGAAATTAAGTCACTGAGGTAGGTTTATTGAGGAACTGTTAAGAAATTATGTTTTAGTTCTCTTAAAACAGAAAATCCCTGGGCTGGGGATCTAGCTCAGCTGGTAGAGTGCTTGCCTTGTAAGCAGGAGGCCTTGGGTTCAATCCCCAGCACTGCAAAAACAAAAACAAAATAAACAAAGAAAACAGAAAATCCCCTATTCTACTCAAGATTAAGGGTGGCATTGATTAGGGCAAATGAAAATGGGACTATTACAGAAGGTAGGTGAGAATTAAGACAAACTGGAATTTTGACATCTAGAAAGGGTAAAGCCAAAAAACTCCATAAAACAAAAACTGGATTGAATGACGAAAGTGTGATTAGTTTCCAAGTTTAAAGATTTTACTTCAGAACTCCAAGAAAAAGCATCCTGCTCGAGAGCTTAGTTGGGATCGAGTTGTCCCCACTTCCAATGCATTGTTGGTTGGTCATTTGATTTCTCCACAGTTCTTACTCAATGTTTTGATACATCACTCATGCCAACATATCCATTTGACTCATTTAATTGATACTGAATGATTACTAAATTGAAAATTAATAGTTCTGTCATTTTGGGGCTGTGATTGTGGTTCAGTGGTAGAGCACTTGCCTAGCATGCATGAGGCGCTGGGTTTGATCCTAAGCACCACATAAAAATAAAGGTATTGTATCCATCTACAACTAAAAAAATATTTAAAAAATCGTTGTCATTTAATTGCCATTATAACCTTTACATTACACTGCAGTGTTTTGGACTTGCATATCTATTTTTCTACATCTCCCCATATGACTGTCAAACTCATATGGACACATTTGTGTTTATCTTCATATCCCCAGAATCTACCTAGTATATTATCTGACACCTAGTGGATACCCAATGAATATTTCCTGAAGAAACAGAAGCACTGTTTTAAGCACAGAAGGAAATGTGGAAATAAATGTTATAGCTCCTGCTTTCAAAGCAGCCTGTGACTTAGTGGTCATGTACTGTCATTATAGTAACTAGAGTGTGTACAAGCATAGGTGGGTATATAGAAGGACAGAGGAAGGGAAAGATTGAGCATAGTCTGGTGTGGAACCCAGTTGTCTTAATGTCCTACTAGGGTCATATGAACTGCATGAAGATTGCAAGTTAAAAAATATTTGGAATTGAAATTGTTCTTTAAAGTCTGTGCTATATTGTCACTGTTTATGTTTTTAAACACCATATGGCCTAGATGACTGTTCTGGAAAGAAAATAACTATAGGTCAACAATCCCTTTTCCAAAACACTTAGGACCAGTGTAATCCAGAATTCGTGAGTCCTTGGAGTTTAGAATGGCAATGAGGTCCATACACTATATCATGGAATGTACCCAGAAGGGTCTGTACAGCATCTGTGATCAGTTTCTGCTGGGGAGTGAATGAATGCTCACATTGTGGGTGATTAAAGCTTGCAGACTCCTTCCTATCAGTTCAGATCAGGACAGGTTTTACGTTCCAGGTACCTAATTTCCTCATCTGTAAAATCAAGTTGTATTTAACTTCTTCAGGCTATGCGTTGACCAACACAAGTGCTTCTGAGTCAGAACTAAAACAACCTAAATCATGCACTAATTTAAGATAAGGATCTCATGCTCCTCAGGTGGATCAGATGGGCTTAGAAATCACTCTTCACTTCCATTAGCATTTTCTCAGTCCAATGATGCTTTCGTATAAACTGTTTTATTTCCTTCTAAACAAGCTATGTGAAAACATATTTGTTCAGGGGAGGACTTAAAAAAACCGAATAGTGTAAATTACCAACACATATCCCATAAATCTTGAGTTTTTTTTTTTTTTTTGTTTTTTTTTTGCACTGAGGATTGAACCCAGGGGCATTCTACCACTGAGCTACATCTCCAGCCCTTTTTGTATTTTATTTTGAGAAAGGGTCTCAATAGGTTGCTGAGACTGGCCTCCAACTTGCACCTCCTGCCTCAACCTCCCCAGTCCCAGGGATTACAGGTGTCTGCCACCACACCCAGCTTTGAACTGTTTTTCTTAAGAGCATAGAAAGATAAAAGAGCTGTTAATTACACTGTGAATGCATAATATTGCAGCATACACTTTATATAAAGTTTTTAAAATCTTATGCATTTTAAATTTAAAAAGCTTTAAAAGATGTGTTTTAAATAGTTACAAAACATTTGTCACCTGATCTTAGTTTCACAATGTTTTTCATCTCTTTGGAAACATGAAAAAAAAATGACCACATTTGCAGTCATGGCTAAGTGATAGTTTTATTTTGTGTAAATAAAATACTTAGGTCAAAAATGCTTGTTGTTTTGCTGGGTATGGTGGTGCATGCCTGTGATCCCAGTGGCTCACAAGCCTGAGGCAGGAGGATCACAAGTTCAAGACCAGCCTCAACAATTTAGCAAGACCCTGTCTCAAAGCAAAAAATAAAAAAGACTGGGATGTGGCTCAGGGGTTAGGCACCTTTTGGTTCAATCACCAGGATAGGGTAGGGGTGGGGGTGATGCTGTTTTGGCCAGATATGGTGGTGCACACCTGTAATCCCAGTGGCTCAGGAGACTGAGGCAGAAAGATCACAAGTTCCAAGCCAGTTTCAGCAACTTAGTGAGGCCCCAAACAAATTAGTGAAAGAAAGCCTGTCTCAAAAACAAAGGTTAGGGATGGGGCCCAGTGGTTAGTGCCCCTGGTTCAATTCCTGGCACAAAACCAAAACAAAACAAAAACTGTTTTATTTTGTATTTCCTTTAAAGGAAAGATACTAGTAGCAGTTCCTGTGTAATGTTGAACAAACCTAGGTTCTATGCAAATGCCTTTGCTTGTTAACAAAGTAACAGTGGACAAACAGATTTGTCCTTTAATTTTAAAATGGAAGAAATTCCTATCCTGAAGTAATTAAAGTGGTAAACGTAATACTATGGTAATTACTTGCTTTCTGTTGAGAAAATAAAACATTTCTCCTTATTCGCTTACTGAATGCTTACTACATTATAAGAGGCATTTTAAATTTTCACAGTTGGAGTGCTAAACAGTTTGAGTTCAGAGATAGCCTAGAAATCGGGGAGGATAAGATAGTTGGGTGCTATGGCACTCTCCTAGGCTTTTGGATACATCAGACACAAGGAAACACACAAATATCTTTCCTGAAGAACTTACACATTAGTGGGTCATTTGAGGATGATATATCTCTACTCTTTAATTCTATCTGCAAAACAACTCCTCTATTCCATTAATTGAGCAAAAAGAGTATGCAATACCTCCTATAGTATTCCACATTTGTAGAATACAAATGTTGTACTTTGATGAATTTCATGTTTTCTAAAATTACTGTTATTCACTCATTCTGTTATTAAGCTCTTACTATGTACCAAGTGCAGTGGACACAGACAAGCCTGGATTCTAGTCCCGCACTTTCAGAAATCAGCAAAGCAGCCGCATTCCCCTTCCCAAGAAACAAAGAGATAATTCAGCATCTTGTAAAAAATCTTAGTCTTCACCATGAGATAGTAAGAACTTCTTAAATTCACTTTATGATTTTAATTTTGAATTATATGGGTTAAGGCACCACAAGTTGTTAGTGCTGAGATCTCTAAAGATCTTAATTGGGCCTTGGAGATAGCTGTGGAAAAAAAGTTTCTGTAATTTTTTTTTTTTTTGCACCAGGGATTGAACCCAGGGGTGCTTGACTACTGAGCCACATCCCCAGGCTTTTTGTTAATGTAAAACTTTGAGACAGGGTCTCACTAAGTTGTTTAAGGCCTGGCTAGTTCGCTGAGGCTGGTTTTGAATTTGGAATCCTTTTATCAGAGCCTCCCAAGGCCACCGTGCCCAACCTTTTTTGAACTTGCATGGGGGAAAATTATAACTCTATTTTCAATAATTTCTAATAAAATTTGAATGTAGGCCATTTGCAGTAATTTTGATTGTCACAATTGCACTGATTATTTTCATATCACTGCAATTGTTACAAAATGAAATATGCTTACCACTATCAAAATTATAGTTGGGCCCTGCTAGATTTTAATTAAGCAGTTAATAAAGCACATATTTACTGTTTGATAACTATTTCAATATTATTGGCTCTATTTATAATCCAATACACTGTATATTCTGCATTTTAAAACTATTTTTTTGTGGTGCTGGGCATTAAACTCATAGCCTCACACTTGCAACCATTCTACCTCTTAATACATACAGCCCCCGTTTTAAAAATATCCATAGATTGCCGGGCGTGGTGGCACATGCCTGTAATCCAAGCGACTCGGGAGGCTGAGCCAGGAGGATCACGAGTTCAAAGCCAGCCTCAGCAACTTAGCGAGGCCCTAAGCAACTCAGTGAGACCCTGTCTCTAAATAAAATACAAAATAGGGCTGGGGATGTGGCTCAGTGGCCAAGTGTCCCTGAGTTCAATCCCCAGTTCAATAAAAAAAAAAAAAAAAAAATCCATAGACTTCACTAGATTGACAGAGGTCTAAGACACTAAAAAGGTTAAGACTAATGTTTCAAGTATTTTTAGATGTTGATGGACCTTTATTATTTGTATGTGGTGCTGAGAATTCAGTGCCTTTACACATGCTAGGCAAGTGCCCTATACTGAACTCCAGCCCCAGCTCCAAGCCTAATATTTTAAAGGGCCACAATCATTTTTGTACTTCCAGGGTCTTGTACTTGGTATTTAGCTACAGAATCAAACAGATTGAGAACTGGTTGGAACTGTGCTCCCAAAATACTGATACTTCGGATGTCTATAATAGAGTACTGCAGGGCTGCTTCTTATTCAAAAAGATTTTAATGCTTTAGATGAAGCATGTAGTAAACCATAGAATTTACAATTTCCCTGAAAGAACTTCATTTTATACCTTTCTGTATACTCATAATGTTGGACTATATTCTTCATGGAATTATCTATGTACTTGGAAACATTTAAAATATTTGTACTTGTGTCTTGGTATTGCAGCGAGGATAAGAGGTACTGGAGCACAATAAAAATGAGTGAATTAGGAACCACAGAATTATGGTGTGTGTGTGTATATATATATATATATATATATATATATATATATATTTTTTTTTTTTTTTTTTTGGTACTGGGAATTGAATATAGGGGCACTCCACCACCACCGAGCCACATCCCCAGCCCTATTTATTTTGCATTTTGAGACATGGTCTCACTGAGTTGCTTAGGGTCTCGCTCAGTTGCTGAGGCTGACTTTGAACTCATGATCCTCCTACCTCAGACTCCCAAGCTGCTGGGATTACAGGCGTGCACCACCGTGCCCAGCTTGGTGCCTATATTTAGACATCTGACTTTGACAAGCTTTTTACCTTGGAGTTCTCAAGTAAAATTAGGAATTGAGTTACAGAGAAGAATCACCTGGTGAGATTTTTAAAAATGCAAATTCCGAAATCTTCCTCTCAGATATTTAAGCAGCATATGTAGGTTGGAATAACAAAATCTACATTTTAAGCATGTACCCCGGAGATTCTAATGCTGGAAGTCTGTAGTTCATGCTACAGAACATGGCACAAAACTATATATTTGGTATTCTATTAACTATCATATTTTAAAGTTAAAGAAGTTGATTCCAAAAGTTAATTTGCATAAGATGACACCACAGTTGCTATTTGTGCAGGGAGAACCCAAGCTTGACTCTAAAGCAGTTCTTCTCATTTAGCTGTCTTTGAATTTCTAACATTCTTCAAGTAGGACACAGAGCTTGAATTCACTTTAGGCATCTGCAGATCAAATCCTGAAAACAGTTATATTACTCAAGCAATACTTACCTTATCTCAGTCTTTAAATTGTATAATCCTTCACTTAATTGTAAGTCATATTTATATTCAGATATATACTTTATAAAACATATAAAGCATAATTTACTAAGCAAGGTATTTGGCTGACAGTTAAAACTGAGGGGACACTGCTTTATAGCACCTAAGGCAGAGAAAATTAATGTCATGATGAAAAAAGAATTTTTAAAAAATATATTTTCAGTGAACTCTTATGAAAAGTTATTGTCTCAAATAGAAGGGTCTCACATGTGACAAAGGTTCATTTATTCAATAGCAACCTAATGAAGAGTTTTAGTCCTACTTACAGATGAAACTAAGCATAAAGAACTTGCTCAAAGAAAACAGTGACAGAAATGTCATTTCAATCCAGGCTGTTATCTATGTTCTAAGGCACTATACTATATTGCCTTTTGAGTATTAAACATTTTTCGTTTCCTTAGTTCTCAGAAAACTCAGTGAAGTAGGCATATGTTCTATTTACAGGATTTAAAGTTGTAGAATGAATATGCCCAAGTCATATAACAGTGAGATTCAAATACTTCCTATTGCTAAAGCCCACATTCAATGACTAAACCAACTTCCCATGACCACATGGGGAATGATCTTAGGATTTATCCATTATAACGTGTAGGAGTAGAAAAAATACAGTATGATATATAGGCGGTAGTTCTACTTTGACCTGAACTGATACATGAATATTTTAATAACATGTCCCTCCCAGTATTATCAGAGGAATTATTTTCCAGTTACCTATAAACTGCATTTTTTTTTTTTTTTTTTTTTTGGTGCTGGGAATCCAACCCAGGCCTTGTGTGCCAGGCAAGCACTCTACCACCAAGTCACATTCCCAGCCCTTATAAACTTTATTTATTAAATAAACACTGTAAGTGAACTCTCCCATAGCTCTGAGATATACTCTAAAGGGTTACCTAAGGCTACAATGGACCATACAAAACTTTTAAGCCTCGTACTCAGGTTCAGAAAAATATTTTATCTTATCTCAAACTACTGAGGAGGTATTAAGTTAATAATTAACATGACCAACTAATTACCATAAAATCAACTTAGAATAGTGGTGCTAAATAGTTCTCTAAATCTGGATATGTTCAGGGCCATGGCAACAAGCAGTTACATTTATGATTTTCATGCCTTTCCCTCCCTCTGAACAGCTGAAATGGCAGACTGCTGGATTCAGTCTTATATTTGCCAGGAATAAGTACTAGCCTGGACAGATAGGCTTTAGCTTAAATTTTCGAGATCTGATAATTCACTCTGGATGTACGAGATTTTGCAGTGTTCATTGTAGTCTCAAAATGTCTTTTTACAGCAGAAAGCAATTCAACTTGCAAACACTGTCTTTTCAAATCTCCAGTATTCCTTCTAGTGTGCATCTCATGAAAAACCACATTTGAACACACTGGATTACACTGCCAGGATCTGGCAATTTCCTTTAATACATTTCAAAAATTATACTGAACTTGTCTAAGCTGCTCCTTTCTTTTGCTGACTTCTGTTTATTCTGCCAGTTAAATCTCTAAAGAAATGGGGTGAGACTGACTTCAAGTAATGGAAAAGTATTATGGCAGAATTGATTCCCTACTTTTTATGGAGCGCTTTGTTACTGTCAGTTGCTTTTTCTCCTTATGAACTTCTATGTATTTGTGCAATATGCATTCCTCTTCACCTATATCAGATTATCTACTCCTCTAGGTAATAGGGTTAATAAGTGTTGCTGAGGAGCTGGGGTTATGGCTCAGTGGTAGAGTGCATGCCTGGCATGTGTGAGGCCCTGGGTTCGATACTCAGCACCACATATAAATAAATAAAACTTAAAAAAAAAAAAAGTGTTGCTGAGCCAGGAGGACCAGGAGTTTGGTAATTTAGTGAGGCCCTGTCTCTAAATAGAGAAAGGGCTGAGGATGTGGCTTAGTGGTTAAGCACCTCTGGGTTTTAAGTCTAACCTATTAGTTAAACCAAACAGCAACTATTTTCTCCAACAGTGGTTGTGAATACACCTGAAATTTTAGAAGACACCCAAACATGAACACTGAATAGAGAAGTCCATGGGACTGAAAGGCAAGACAGACACATAATGTCCAACATTAAAGATGTGCAGAGTATACAAAGAGATGAAATAGATTCTCTTGTATGTAGATTATCAAATGTAAACAAGTAAAAGTTGTACAATTGGTAGAATTGCATCATATAGTATGTGACCAGTGAAGACCATATCTTACACACTTGGAACATACTGTTTGCAGTTACAATGCAAATACTCTGTCAAATTACCTGCAACAATATCCTTAAGGCAAAATCAAAAATCCTTGGGTAACTTTTACTTCAGCATGTTAAGAAAACACTTGCTAGATTTTTCTTGTTGTGGTAATGGTTGCACAACTCTGTGAACAGACTAACACCATTGGATTGCACACGTTAAATGGCTGGACAGCAATTTCACCTCAAGAAAGCTGTTTATAAAGATTTTAAGATACAACTAAGAGGATTAGCAAGTTCATACAGAAAGCAACATCAAAGATTTGCTAGCAAAATGATTTACGACCATGTACCTACTTACTTACAAAATGGAACATCTTTGCATGTTTGAATTTCCTAAAATGGCTGTTCATAAACATACTTTAAATTGCTAACTTCAACTGTATATATCCTTGCAAAGAAATGTTTTCTGGTGCTCCCTTAATTATTCAAATCTTTTAAAAACTGAGAACTGAAATCACAGGATAAAGACAGCTCACCTTTCTAGTTAATCAGTTAAGTATGGATATGTGGATCTCAAATTGTGATGTTGGAACATTTATCTTCAGAGGTACATTAAACCCAGCAGCTGAACATGTCAATCCGTTATATACACAATGGCTGGGTTATGAAGAGTAGAAAACACACTTTTTCATTTTCTTAATATAATTAAATCAAAAGTTAAAAAATTAAATATTTTCTTGTTGGGCATGGTGGCCCATTTGTGTAGTCCCAACTTAGATTGAGGTTAGAGAATTGCAAGTTGAAGGTCAGCCTGGGCAATTTAGTGAGACCCTGCCTCAAAATAAAAAAAAAAAAATTAAGAAGGGGATAGGGATGCTCAGTGGTAAAGCACCTCAGGTTCAATCCCCCATACCAAGGGGAAAAGTCCTTTACTAATCAGAATTAAAGATCTTCCCTAGAGAAACTCCAACTGCTAAACTCAAATGGCAGGTTTATCTCTATCTACCTATAGAAAAACAGACTGAAAACATTTATCTACGGGGAGGTCTGAAGAGACATTTTTCTAATGTTTTTCTTTTCTCTTTATGTTTGCTTATTGTCTCAATTACTTAATTTGTCGATTAGATTAAGCTTTAACGTAACTGCTAGGCCTATATCACCTTTGGTTACTGACACTTCATTTCTGGATTGGTAAGGAAATTGCTTTTATTTTAGAAAAGAAACGAAAGGGTAGACATCATAACAGAAGGCAGGTTTTCCAAACTTCACAGGTTAGAATATGAAAAGGATTATTTCAGAACTTTGTAAGGTATGAAATAATTCTAATTTCTTAAAAATAAATTTAGGAATCCTTACTAGTCTTTTAGGGAATACTAATTCTCAGGAAAGACAGGACCTGATTTTCATAATCGACTGTGGGGACTGTTCAAGCTGTCCAAGTACACTGGCGAAATCACTGCTCACTACCTCAGTTCAGCCATGCCAGGCATGATCAAAACTGTGTAGTACCGCAACTCAGCAGCAGGCGTGCCACGATTCTTATGCTATGGGCTGAAAGACTGTTGCCCTATTTTATTATATAACAGGAAGAAATGGAGCTATATTTTAATGTGAACTTGTCATACAAATTTCACATATGCTAAAAGAATACCTTTGAAGGTAATTATCATCTTTGGGGTCCAAAGGACTTTTTAATAACTTAAAATCCAAAATAAACTTAACCATGTTCTGGACTTCTGCTAAATGCTTTATAGATTATTTCACTGAATAATGTTTCTTTAATGTTTTTTCAGTTGTTGATGAACCTTTATTTATATGTGATACTGAGAACCGAACCCAGTGCCTCACACACGCTAGGCAAGCATTCTACCACTTAGCTACAATGCCAGCCCTATTTCACTGATCTTTTACCAATATCCCTGGAAGTTTACTATTATCATTAATGCTTAGAATGTTACAGATTTTTGTGATAAAAGCAAATCATTCAAAATGGCCTTCAAACTAAAACAGTAGGAATTCAAGCTAATGGTGTTAATTATCAAAAACACTAGTAAATGTCTACATATAACATCTGCAAATGGACTTCCCTCCTCTAAAGATGACCTCAAGTTTGTTTGAAGCTTGTGATTGATGTAATAATTTAGACTACTTTATTTCTCAGGTCTTATCTCATTCTTCAGCAAATACAGATGAAAAAAATGAACAGGACTTTGAATGTAAAGATGGTAAACAAATTCACCAAAAAATTTGTAGAAGTGAGGCATGGTGGCACATGCCTATAGTTCCAGTGACTCCAGGAGGCCAAAGTGGGAGGATGGATAGCCTGGAACATAACAAAGGCCCAATCACAACAAAACAAACCTAAAATATAATTTCTTGTATATTATTATTTTAAAAATTGCCTGAGATTCCAACATTAAAATCAAATATATACTGAAATGAATTATACAAGAAATTAAAACTTGTATCATAGAGAAAAAAAAATCTGGAGCTTAAATAAACAAGGAAAAAAATAAGTGCAATAGCACTAAACAACTGAACAGGTAAAGGAACTGGATTCCAGCTTTAACTGTGCCTCTTACCACTAGTGTGCAGTATGACCACTAGTAAATTTTAAGTTTACTATGTCCATTTCCTCTTATGTGGAATATGTATTAGATGATCTAATACATTTAAGATTTCAGTTCTAAAAAGGGGCCTATATGACTTTAGATACTCTACTGTGTTTACTCAAAAAATAAGTGTTAAGATATCAATACTCTAAAAAGATTTAGGGCAAGGAGTTATTTCCAGAAAATTCCCAAAACCAAAGTATTATGTTGCCTCTTTCTAGATAATTCTATTTCTTCTAAATTTCAAATAACTATCATAATTTCATCATAGCAATGAGTACTTACTGGCATTGTGTTGTTACTGGGTGTCTCTTATTATTAGACTTTCTTAGTATTAGGTTAAACCCTTGTTCTCAGAAATATCTAGTTAAGTGAGGAAATTTGCTCCCCAAATGGCATGTTTAAGTTGATTACTAGGTGAATTCCTCATCTACACATTTTCAGAATTCACATGGGTAAAATCACAATGAACAAAAAATTTTGCCAAACCTTTTGTTCCTTGCATTACACATAACAAAAACACAAATACAGGATGTAGAGGACTACTCCACCCAAGCCCTGTAGACACACCTATAAAGTTTTAAAAACACTCAATACTTCGTTCCAATTCTGGAGAATTCAACAGGGATGGGTGGGTAGTAGTTATGTATTTTCAGACTTTATAGGCAATCCCGACCCATTTCTTGAAAAAAACCTTTGCTCTAAAAGCAACTGACTCAGTACTCTTAAACATGCTACCTATAATACTCTATCTTTTGATATATTTCAAGAAATGTAGTTTATCTCTTTAAGGCATTCCTAATTCCACTTTTAAAATGTTTTCCTAATTCAGTGTTTTCTCTGGGTCACAGGTTATTCTTTCAGAGTAAGCACCACCAACACCACAAATATTAATCTGTAAATCCTAAAGAGAAGTGTAGGATTTTTTTTTTTTCTCTTCAAAGAAAGAATTAAATCATGGAGTCTTGAATAGGTCTGTTTAACATATGGTTACATGTCCAGATGTAAAGGTAGAAAAACTTTAAACTTAAAAGATATCACTGCTTTATACAGATCTCATGCAAGATTTTTGAGCATTCCTTTCATTTTTCTTCCTATATACTAGCCTCCCACAGTAAATCGAACTAAGGTTGTTGCTTATATAACTGTCATAAAATGAACAAGATTTATTAGCTTAAAACATTTCTCTAGTTAAATCAGAGATCAGGGTGGAAAAAAAAAAAGTAAACATCTGCTCCTTTCCCATTACTTACCATCATTATTTGCAAAAGTGTTTCTGAATAACATACTTATGTATGAGCCTTGTTATGGTCCTATTCATGGATAACCAACACCAACAATTTACCTTTGCAAAATAACAAAGTGACTCATCTTGTGACTTGTTCCCAGAAACATATGTTGAGTCTTTCAAACTGTTTTTATAATTATCATCTGCATACATGTGAAAGACGTTTCTGCATGTTTTGGTCGTTTTAAATCATTCTATTTTTTTTTTTTTATAGGAGAAACTATCTGTTCTAATTTTATTAAGTCCTAATAGAGATGTAGTGCATACCTTCACTCACTCCCCTAAATCGCAGTTAATTCTGTTTTCAGAATAAAGTGCAAAAGGGAGAGGGGGAAAAAAAGCACAAAATACACATATCGGCATTTTCTTTAACCCTTGAGGAACCCTCAACAGGAAATGAAATTTCCCATCTTTCCATAGTGTAGACAGACTCTGAAAAAGAACAAACATACAATTCTGTTTTAGTAACACAATTGGGAAAATATTACAGTTCATTTAAGATACTGAGCAAAATGACTTAAAAGTTCTTAAAGCACTCATACACATGGAGTACCACAAACTAAACACTAGATGAATTTTAAAAATAAACGGGCGATCCATCCTAATCAACTTAGCAAACACTTCGTTTACCCAAGAACCAGTGCTACTTCGGATCAGTTCGCTGGACCTCAGTAAGCCTATCATCAATAATATGCCCATGAAACCTCCCTGCTTTCGCTGGTCAGTGAGTTGTTCCGCAGGGCTGCTCCCTGGTTTTTCTCATCTGCAAGGCCAAAGCGATGTCCTTTCTAGCTCGCACCCTCCAACAAGGATTTCTTTGAAGTCCTTTGAAAATCAATTCTGTATGAAAAATAAGTGAAGGCCCAAACCTGGTGGAGGAGGCATGATGGTTGCAAAATAAATAGCAAGAAGACACAAATAAGGTCGAAGTTTCGCCCAACTCCTTGGGTGAAAGTCGGCTTCTCCATCTAAAGGCGCGCGGGTCGCCGCCCGCACCTCAACAGAGGCACCCACAGCAACAGTCCTGCTAGCCAGTCTAAGGGAGCCTCCATGCTCAGAAATAAAACGACTCCCTCAATCCCTTAGAAAATGGGGCCAGACGCGTGGGGCCCCGTGCAACCCTGCAGGACCATGAGGCGGAGGCTCATTCGGCCTCCATCCAGATGCCACCCACAGTCGGACCCGCCGGACATCAGTCCCCCCAGTACGGCCTCTACCCAGTTCCCAACCGGGTCGGGGCCCAAGGCTCCACGATAGGCTCACCCTGCACCTCACCGTCCCCACCGTACCACCACTCAGCTCCCTCGCTCCCAGAATCTCCGCGCGGCTCCGCGGAGTCTTCCCGGCACTCCTAACATGGCTGCCGAGTTCTCTCCGCTCCCTCACTCGGGCGCGTCCGACCTTGGCGCATTTTGGGCATTGTAGTTCCGGCGGTAGCCTCGGTGTTTTACCCGGACGCAAGAAGACTACCATTCCCAGAATGCACCTCTCCCGAGCATGGCTATTGGGGCCCCTTGGACAGAGGGATGATGTCATTGCAAAAACCCCACTGCATTCATTGTGCTACGATCTATCCACCCCCCTGCTGCTGCTGGGCTTGCGATTGCCGCTCGCTCCAGCTGAGCTCAGAGTAGCAGCAGCTCCAGGGCAGGGACCGACTCTAGCCCTTGGGCTTAGGACATCGCAGTACCTTCCCTTGCGTGCGTGACTTTTCGCACATCATTTCTGTTTATGCCTGGGGTGGGGAGAAAAATCCCAAACCAGGTGAGTTGAAGTGATTTATTCAAATGGTTCTCCCAAGTTATTCCTCCCGCTTAGTTCTCAAGGCTTTCTTTTGGGAAGATGGGGGCGGGGGGATTGGAGGTTCTCACAGGCGCTGCTAAGGGAAAAGCTCTGTGCAAATTTGGGTCACTGCAAAGAACTCTAGCAACACGCACCCGCCAGAGGACGGGTGCCTGCCAATTCCCTAGTCGCAACTCCCCTCAACCTTCTGAGGCTGGTAGAGGGGGCTGGGCTAGGAAGGATGTTGGGAAGTGCTCTTGGAAAATCAGAGGAGGGCAGAGGTGGAGGACTGCAGTCCTGTCACAGCCCGAGTGCTGAGGTTTGAGTGGGAAGGGGTGATGCGTGGGGAGAAATGGAGACAGTGATTTAAATGTGGTCGCACTACTTTAGAAGATTTCTATGTCGCTTGGACGAGCACACACTATTCATTTTTAAGAGGTGCATGTTTCTTCTGAGTAGCTTAAGTTTTGTAGGGCTTTATTTTATGTGTGTATGTCTATGCCGTTTGTCTCGCCTTTTCTGCTGATTTGAGGTGACAGTGTCCTTTAATGGTGCACTCCGTGCCAGTCAGAAACATTTCACGTGTCTGGGGGAAGGTTCTGTTAGGCTGCTGGAAGCAGCATTTTAAAGTGTTCTTCGTTCTCCCGACTGCAGGATTCAGGATTGTTTGGAAGTGCAGCCGACAGATTTGTGCTTGTGCGAGTGTTTTAAATTACATTGCAATAGGCTCCTTGCCACTGACAATGGTACCATAATGAGCTGCCGTTTCCCGAGGCACAGTCACCACTCACAAATAACGGTTTGCAGACGGGATCGATTAGGGAAAACCCGGGTTTATTTTAGCACGTTAGGGAAAGGGAAAGTTAGTGTTATCAACCTTCATTTGCCATTGCTGGTAGGTACCCGAGGAAGAGTGATCCTGGCCAGGGAAACCAAGGAGCATAGTGATGTTGTACTCAGTTTGGTGCTAGTGGCTGTTTTTAAACAAATTGACACTAATAGGGGGGAAAAACCATTCAGCTTTGTATGATGTTGGATAGCTTTTAAGAGGTAAAGAGATGATCAGTGCAATAAATATGTTACTTTGAGATAAACAGCTGGCAGACTCTAGAACAGAAGGGGCCAGTCTTAGCTGAGAGATTTACAACCTTGGAAATGAATGGACCTGGGGTCAACCACACCCCCTCTTGGAATGTCAAAAGAAAGAAATGCCAGAGTATTTGCTTAACTCTAAAATGCTAAACCTTTCACAGCTGAGTAAGGGATTGGGGACCGTCATTACTAGCTGTCCTTCAGCTGCAGTGAACCAATGTTGTTCATTTTTAATTCAGACCTTTAGGTCTGCAAGTTGCAAATGGGTGATACTTCCTTAAATGTTGCTTGTTACTGAATGCAAAGACAATCCATTGTATGGGCTTTGTAGTAGAATGATTTATTGGGATGCAACGAGCAGCTTTTGGAATAGGGAAAAGATCCAACAATCTGCCTTCGCCTCTCCCTACATCTCTGTTGCTTACTCTGCTCTTGCAGACAACCTACCCTTTTCTTCTACACCTTCCTTTCTTACCCTACCCCACCTACATCTCTTAAAATTGTTTCTTTCCCTATTTGCAGTTCACATTTTCCCTCTGTTTTAGAATCTTCTCTTTATTCCCAGTATGTCACATCTCTTTAAGTCTCTTTCCAACCTCAGAATATCCTCCCCTCTCCTCCTTCCCCTCACTCAGGAACCCCAGGGTAGATGGAGACTGTGTGGATAGTTATTGAGTCCTTTTTTTTAAAAGGCTTTTGCTTTTCTTTTTTCTTGCATTCTGTGCTTGGCAGGATGAGCAGCAACGAACCTGACCCTTGGCCTGGTTTGTGGTTTCTGTGATAGACATGATCTGGCCTTAGCAGCTTGTGGACAATGAAATGTTGAAGTTGAGCTCATGCCACTTTTTCCTTTGCTGGCACCTATTAAGAACTGCCAAATGTGCTTGTGTGGTGGGACACACATATAATTGGGAAGCTGAGGCAGGAGGATTGCAAATTTGAGACTATCCTGGGTAATTTAGCCAGACCCCATTTCAAAAATAAATAAATAAATAAATAAATAAATAAATAAAATTAAAGGGACTGGGGGTATGGTTCAGCAGTACAGTACCCCTGGGTTCAGTCCCCAGTACCAAGAAACAAAAACCAAAAAACTGCCAGTGGGTTAGCAAAGTTTTAAAATAGTCTTCAAATAGTTTCTGCCTTATTGAATACATTTTTTATTTTCTTATCCCTGCTTCAGTGAGTGGTGGGAATGGGAAGGCTGTTTTTCCCCTTGCTTGCTGTTCCTTGTTAATTGTTAAGGAGCAATCAGGGGACCAAACTGCCCATTTGTCTTTTGAAGGTACTTGGAGGGGCAAAAGCTTTCTTCCTGTTGTTTCTTCTCATCTTGGAGAAAAGTAGTTTGTTATTTTATAGCACTCTTGTAGGGAGAAGGGTGATAGTTGTGTTTCTTTTCTTAACAGTAGTGTTTCTTCAAGGCTTGACAAATCTGTTGTACCTTCGAAGGCAACTATTGTGATAGGCAGATTCAAGCTGTCATCTGGACCTCTCTTGCACCATAAGTAACTACAAGTTTACATATTCACAAAGGGATAATGGTCCTTGCCCCTTGGTTTATTTGGTCTGATGTTGTAGCCCTCCATGATCTGGCCCCAGTCTATTCTGACAGCATAGTAATTAAGTAGCCATTGTGTATAAACACAACGTGAAATGAAACATGAAAAGAAATGCTTCCCTTGTCCTTGTCAAGCTTATATTCTAACAAGAGAGACAATCCCTGAACAATTGTAGGTGTGATAAATGTTTCCTCCAAAGGGGAATGTGTGATAAAATGGAGGAAAGTCGATATGTGGTGCTTCCTCTTGTCTGGGGCAACCAGGGAAGGTTTCCTGTTGGATTGACACTTCTAAACACTTGAAAAGTGAGTGAAAATAATTCAGGATGACTATGGCAGGTGCTTAGAATGGAGTGAAGAGGGTTTCTGGCAGAGGGAACTGCATGGTCAAAGTACAAAGGGAAGAGTGTTGGGTGAGCAAGGGGACAGAGACCAAAATGAGGAAGAATGAGACTGGAGAGGTGGACCAGAGGCTGTGGAGTGGCAGTTTCCTGAGCTAAGGGTGAATTTTTTTGTCTTTTTCTTAAGGCAGTGGGAACCTAGGGAGGGCTTTACTTAGCTAGACGAATGACTTGGAATAGTTAAAAAAAAAAAAAAAGTAAGTCACCCTGACTGTTAAGAAGAGATTGTTCATAGCTGCTCAATTCACAATAGCTAGATTATGGAATCAACCTAGATGCCCTTCAGTAGATGAATGGATAAAGAAACTGTGGTATATATACACAATGGAATATTACTCAGCCATAAAGAAGAATAAAATTATGGTATTTGTAGGTAAATGGATGATGTTGGAAACTCTTATGCTAAGTGAGATCAGCCAATCCCAAAAATCCAAAAGCCGAATGGTCTCTCTGATATATGAATGATGATGCATAATGTGGGGGGGAAAGATGGCAAGAATGGAGGAAAGATAGCTAGCATAGAGGGAAGGGAGGGGTGGGGGTGGGTGGGGGGTAAAATTAATAACAGAATGTGTGACAGATACCATTGCCCTGTGTACATGCATGAATGCACAGATGGTGTGACTCTACTTTGTGTACAACCAGTGAAACAATAGCTGTACTCCATTTGTGTTCAATGAATCAATAAGTAAATTAAAAAAAAAAAAAAGAAGAGATTGGAGGAAAGGATTGGTTGGAGTGAGTCCCTTGCTAGGAATATGGCATTGAATAAGATAGTGTTTGCTTTGGAGGAATTCACTGAAGTGAGGAAGACAAACATGAACAAATAATCACACATGGAGAGGTATTTAGGCAATGCTGGGAGAGTGCAGCCTCACTGGAGGTGTCCTTTCTTGGGTATGGGGATGTCCACAAATTGGCAGGTAGCTTTTGACCTTAGACATGAAGGCAAGAAACAGCTCTCCAGAGTGTGGTCCCAGCACCTAACAGAGTGTCTCCTATAAATTAGGGACTGTGAATGTTTGTTGACTAAGTGTCTAAGGGCCTATTCAAAAGCAGGAAATATCAACACATTGGAAGAGGGCAATTAATAATGTAAATGTCAAATGATAAGTGCTTTTAACAAATCCATTCCAGGGACCTGCAGCCTTTGAGATGTTTTGTGGATTCCTTTTAGGGGAAATTCAGAAATATTTCAGTTCTGGTTTCTTTGTGGGCTTAACTTCCTTGATTCAAGTTAATTTCTCAAAAATTGTTCTAATTGCATAGCATTTGGACCTCAGATTTTTGAGTTTTATGGATAAGTAAAATTGCACACAATACAATAAAATTGGGTGGCTGTTGACAAGTTATTTTTCTTATAGTAAAGAAATTCTTAAAAATGCCTCTTCTCAATTTCATCTCATAAAAATGTATTTAGCTTTGTGAAAAATTCCCTACCTTGTCTTCATTTTTCTTGTTTTCTTGCAAAGTAGGAAAAAAACAAGACAAACAAACAAAACATCACAATGTTATAATAACTTAGGGAAACATTGCCCTATTTTCTTGACTGTGGTAGAAATGTGGCTCATTATTAAATAAGAACATAAGCATAGAGGTTTATTTTATACACAGAATTCTTTTTGTGTGTGTGTGTGTGTGTGTTGGGGGGGGGACTGTGGATTGAACCCAGGGTGCTTTACCACTGAGTTTTATCCCCAGTCCCTTTTTTCTTTTCTCTTCTATTTTGAGACAAGGCCTTGCTAAATTGCTGAGACTGGCCTCAAATTTGCAGTCCTCCTGCCTCAGCCTCTTGAGTTGCTGGGATTATAGGTGTATGCCACCACACCTGGCCACAGTTCTTTATTTTCAGTTTCTTCCTTATAGGACTCCAAGTCTTGAAAACTAGGTAGGCTTCCACAAGACTAGTCCAACATAGGTGTTCCTAACTGGTCCCTGGAAGGTCCTCAGGTAGATTATGACTCATGAATTCACATGTTGAATTGTGTGTGTGCGTGTTCATGTGCTGAAATTCACATGCACATTCCTGCATTTTTCCATCACTATATGTGTGTCTTTGGGCAAATTACTTGCCCTCTTTGAATCTCATTGCTTTGTAAAATTATTGTGAGGATTAAATGAGAATGTACTTTAAATGTCTGGCACTATGTGTGGTATAGCTGGTGTTGCCCATGGCAGCCATTTTTGAATTCTTAGTTATTGATGATTTTTAGCATTTTATTTATTGGGTGATGCTTATTTAGAACCCATAGAGAGAAAATGAGGAAAAAGATAACAGTGTAATGAGACAGTCTAAAGCAAGGGGAAGTACACATCATCAACATGGAATTTTTGCTGGAATGTTTAACTTACATCTAATCATGAGGAAATAATTGGACAAATGCTAATTGTGGGACATACCGAAAAACAGCTGGTCTGGGATCTTGAAAAATGTCAATATCATGAAAGACACACAAAAATGATATGGGGAACTGATTGACAGTAAAGTAAGACAACTAAGTGCAACAGGTAAAAATTCATTGGATCCTGAACTTTAAAAAAAAAACTTATTATAAAGGATGTGTGAGGATGACTGGGGAATGGGCACTGAGGCTGCACAGGAGAGGGTTACAATGCTTGGTTTCCTGGAGGTGATGACAGTTTCACCCTTTAGCCTGACGTGTGGCTATCAGTGTGTCCATCAGTTGTGTTTTTGAATGGTCTTCAGGAACATTAGAGCAAAGCCAGAAGACGGCTAAGGCTACTTCAGAAGATAGTGATCTTCTTGGTCACAGCAAATATTTAATCAGCCTATGGGCTGGGACACCATTTGCTGGGATATTGTATGTCCCATTCATGTCCATTCTAGACATAAGCTTGTCCTTCTGAAACCACAAACATCTATGATTGGCAGTCTGACCTTGATCTTACTAGAAGTAGTAATGCAGGTGGGACATTAGCTATTTCCAAAATGAAGAGGAAAGGATGGGAATGGCCCTACATCTACATCTATATATATATTTTTAAATTTGTTTTTTGATTCTAGAAATAACACAAGATTAATTAAAATTTATTGCAGAAATACTCAAGGAACTACGTTCGGAAAGTCTCTTTAATTGAACACCACAAAGATAATCAGCTGTCAGGCTTTGATGTACTATTCAGTCATTTCCCCTATACATATGCAATAATATTGTAATACATATTATTCTGCTTGTTCTCTTTTGCCTGATGTGCTTTGGACATTTCCCCCAGGTATTTGCATGATACTACAACTTAGCCATTTTAACAACTTTTGGAAATTGTGTTTTAACAACTTTGAGTGCATATCATTTTGTTATGAACTTGTAGAAGTATTTCCATGGGATACTTTCTAGAGGCATCAATGCTTAGTCAAAGGGCACAAAGTTTCCCTTAAATTGTCCCCTGATGTAAATTCTTATGAGCAATGTTTGTGAGTGCTATTTCTATATACCCTTGCCAAGTCTATAAGCCACTTTGGCTATACTCTCTAAGGGAAGAAACTTGTGAAGGGTGGACAGAATGACCTAAAATGGAATCACAGAGTTTCTATTGGCTTTTGTGAGGCTGTAATAAAGGTTGATGTGTAAATAAGTTAGAAATCTTCTGGAGAGAGAAATTGAATTCATTATCCTTGCCTACAACATAGCCTGTTGTTAAAAAAGTAAACTGAAACAATGAAGCAGCCAAGGGGTTTCCCCAGAAAAATTTGAAGAAAATTTTTATTTTTCAGTTATGGTTAACTTCACTAAAATGAGGACATCATCAAATCTGAGATGAAAATAACCTGCGCTGCTCACTTCCTCTGTAATTCAGTCACATAGCCACATTGGAAAGGGGGAATTTAAACTCCATTTAAAAACTATCTGACGGGCGGTTAAAGACTGAATTTTCATCTTTGTGAATTTCAGTAGAAGCAATATTAAGGCAGATATTTTGGCCTTTTTTTCCCCTGGAACATTAGGTGTGAACTTAGGAGAGGCTATCAGCTTCTCATTCTGCCGTAATAGAGGTCCTGGGGAAGAAATTGTGAAGCTCGTGTCATTAATGATAAGCTAAATGCAAGGCCCTGTCCTGGGTGTTCTGATAGGGAAACAAAAACAAAGGTCCAATCTTTCTTCCCCACTTTCATTCTAGGGGACTGATATCTTTTAATGAGGGTCTTCACTAAAAGATGCTCTATGGAGGTATATTGTGTTTGCTGTCTCATTCTCTCAATGGTAGGCAGTAGATCTTAGCTGTTTTTACGTGCGAATTAGGAAACAGTTCTCAGTAAGGCTAAATAACTTGGTTTTTTTTTTTTTTTGAAGTTACCTAGCAGTAAATAAATAAAGAAGTAACTGCAGATGCAGACCTTAGGTAAATTTTCTGGAACCCAAAACTATACTGCTTCTCTAACTGCTTCCTGTTTTTGCTTTGCCTTCTGACTGAAACTATAAGCTTCATGAAGTCAGGACTGATGGGGGGTCTGTTTCCACTTTATCTCAGGTACTGAGGGAGTTTTCTGTTCACCTGCTGAGTTAGCTGAAGTATTATCTGCACTGCCGTAGCATCAACTTGTGTGAAATTATACATTTTATTTGATTTTTTTCCCCAAACTTAGTTTGGAAAACTTTTAAACCTATGGAAAAATTGCAAAAGTAGTACAGTGAACACTCCTGCATTTTTTTTTCTGAATTCCTTCGCTTTCTCTTTCTGCACATCAACACACACTTTTTTTTTTTTTAAATAAAGCACTTGAAAGTAAGTTGCAGACATCACCACACTTTAAGCACTTAATCAGGTATCCCCTAAGAATAAGGAATTTCTTCCATGTAACTATACATCATTACCTTGAAACAGTATTTTTCATATATCCCCAGTCTTTCTAATAAGCATTACAAGTTTTAAAAATTAAACAAGTTGTGTCCTTTAGTTTTCTTTACTATAGCATAGTACCTCTGCTTTTTTTTTTTTTCAGTTATTTTTGTAGTTGTAGATGGAGAGAATGCCTTCTTAAATTTGTTATGTGGTGCTGAGGATTGAACCCAGTGCCTCACAAGTGCTAAGCAAACACTCTGCCACTGAGTCACAACTCCAGCCCTCTACCTCTGCTTTTTTTTTTCTTTTATGATCTTGAAAATTTTGAAGATCTAAAGTTTTTGTTCCATAGCTTTATTGAGGTAAAATTGAAGTACGATAAAATGCACATTTATGAAGTACGCAAGTTGATCAGTTTTGACATCTTTTGACACATATGTAACCAATACAATCAATATAAAAAGCATTTCCATTTCTTTTTTTTAATTTGAAATCATGTAAACTGTGTTTCCTGCATGATTTATTACATTAGAAATCAATCACCTTAAGATATATAGAAGCCCAAGTGCTTTGAACTAAGTGATAATAAAAGCTTTAAAATATCAGAATTTCTGGGATGAAGTAGTACTCAGATGAACATTTATAACTTAAGGTACTTGTATCAGAAGGAAGCTAGATTAACAAATTATTTTCAAATTAGGAACGAGAAAATAAGAGTAGGAGCAGAAACATATGAAATACAGAAGATGGGCTGGGGATGCAGCTCAGTTGGTAGAGTGCTTTCCTCACATGCACAAGGTCCTGGGTTCAATTCCCAGCAGCAGCAGCACCACCACCACCAACAACAAAAAAATACAACTAAAAAATTGATAAAAAAATAAGCTTGTTGTTTTGTGCACTGAAATTGGAATTGTCCAATTGTTTTCTTCATTATCAGACAATGTTGTATCCCTCCTCTTGCATGATAGTACATGATGTCAGTTTGTAACATCACTGGTGATGTGAGGTCTGAGCATTTGGTTGAGGAATTATGACCAGATCTCTATTAAAAAGACACCCTTTTATAATTAATAAAATTACCTGTTAGATGATTTCTTGAGGTTATTTGAATAGCTTATTCCTCAAAACTTTCATTCAGTGGTTGTAGTATCTATTGATAATCCTGGCATAGGTCAATTGGTATAAATGAAAGGACAATTTTCTAATTTTTCATTCTGTATATATAATCTGATCATTGAGCTATTTCCCCAAGCCCTCCCCATCCTATATTGGGAATTAAACCCAGGGTTGCTTTATCAATGAACTACATCCCCAGTCTTTTTTAATTTTAATTTTAATTTTTAACTTTTTTATTTTTATTTTTAACAAAATTAAAATTAGTGTCTTACTAAGTTGCTGAGGCTGACTGCAAACTTTCAATCCTGCCCCAGCCTTATGAGTTGCTGGGACTACAGGTGTATACCACCATACTTTACCCTTCCCATGCCCCACAATTTAAAAAAAAATGTCGCTTGGACTCATGTATTCTTTATACTTAAATATGTTATATAATCCATTATCAACCCCCTCCCCCACTCTTTATGTTTTTTGATATTTAGATTCTCCCAAATTTAGCCAGGGGAGCCTATTTTAATGCTTTCTGATAAAGTAGAAGATATTTTACCCATACAAGTGGGGAAACTTAAGTCCCAGAAAGCACAAGTAACTAGCTATGTGAGGGGTTACATGGCTAGTTAGCAGAGGAGACTGGTTACAAACCCAGTTCTCACTCTGAAGTGGTTCCTGCTACTCCACACTGCCTCCTGGTGTCTAGGAACAGAATGCCACCTGCTGAAAGGAAGTTAAAAAGAAAGCACAGTCATTGCATCATTGTTGCTAATAGAAATGATTGCAAACAACCCTAAGTGTGCAACAGTAGGGAACTAGTCAACTAAGTGGATGTGTTTACATAAGGGAAAGCTCTGAAACTATAAAAAAGAATCAGGGTGTTCTCTAAGTGCTGATATGGAATACAATCTCCAAGGATGTGTTAAGTGAATGAAGGATGTACAGAACAGTGCACCCTTTGTGAAAGAAGTAGAGGATAAATAAATATATTTGAATTTGCACAAAGAAACTATGAAAGGATATAAAAGTTGGTTTTTCCATCCCAGAGTGGAAGAGGTGAATAGTGTATGTGTGTATGTATGTGTGTGTACAGAAATGAGAAAGATTTTATTTTATGTAGTATTGATTTTTAAATGATCTTATTGAGATATAATTCACATATGCTACAGAAGTCACCCATTGAAAGTATGCAGTTTAATGCCTTTTAATGTGTTCATGGAGTTGTGCAATCTTTGCTACAATCAACATTAGAACATTTTCATCATCACCAGAAGAAACTTTGACCCACTATCAATCAATGGTCATTTTCCTCACTCCCACCTCCCAGCCCAAGGCAATCAGTAATCTACTTCCTATCGATGTAAATTTGCCTATTCTCGATATTTCCTATGAACTGAATAATGCCACATATGGGCTTCTGTAAATTTCTTTTATTTAGGATAATGTTTTCAAAGTTCATACATGATGCAGCCCGTATCAGTGCTCCCTAACATTCTATTACCAAATAATAATCCATTGTATAGACATGCCATATTTTATGTGCCCTTTTAACATTTGGTGGACATTTGGATTGTTTCTACTTTTCCACTGCTAGGAATAATATTGCTGTAAATATTTTATACACATTTCTTAGTGGACATATAATTACTTAATTATTGGGTGGACTTTCTGGATCAACTGGTAACTCTGACCTTTTGAGACATTGCCAAATTGTTTTCCAAAGCAGCTATTCCATTTACATTCCCACCAGCAATGTGTAAGAGTTCCAAATTTCTTCACCTCCTTGACAACACTCATTATTATCTGTTACTTTTATTATTATAACCATTCTAGTGGATGTGTCACATAGATTTTTTAACCATCAGTGTATTTTACATATATATATTACATATATATATATTTAACTGTAGATGGACACAATATCTTTATTTTATTTATATTTTTATGTGGTGCTGAGAATCGAACCCAGTGCCTCACATATGCTAGGCCAGTACTCTACCACTGAGCCACAACCAAAGCCCCATGTCAGTATATTAACAATATAATATATATTCCAAAATAATATTAAATTTAAAAGTTAGAAATGGGAGCTCGGAAAGACATTTTCAGGTGGCCAGCTGCAGGGTCAGGATACAGAGAAATGGTCTAAGGGTAGAGACAAACTCCAGGTTTTCCCCTTTCAGCCTGGTGTCCTGATGGACACACATTCGTTGTAGGTTTTTCAGTATTACCTGACTTTTCCTCCTCCAGTATGCTCCCAGCTTCATAGCCCAGAGGGCAGAGACCTTGAATGTACCTCAGGACTTCTTGCACTTTAGTAGCAGTTCTAGAGACAGTAAATAGTACCACATTTGTTCTTTTTAAAAGTATTTTAATTTTTTATTTGTTCCAATTAGTTATATATGACAGTAGAATGCATTTATGCATTTTGATAAATCATACATTTCTCATTTTTCTGATCGTATGTATTGTAGGATCACATCAGTCATGCAGTCATATATGTACAAGAGATAATAATGTGTTTCACTCTACTATCCTTCCTACCCATGTATGACTTTTATGATGTTGAGGTAGGTTGCTACTATCCCTAGTTTATCTAGTGTTTTGAACATGAAGGGGTGCTGTATTTTGTCAGATGCTTTTTTCTGCGTTTTTTTTTTTTGAGATGATCATATGATTCTTGTTTTTAAGTCTATTGATAGAATGACTTATGTTTATTGATTTCTGTATGTTGAACCAACCCTGCATCCCTGGGATGAACCACACTTGATCAGGGTGCACTCTCTTTTTAATATGTTTTTGTATGTGATTTTCCAGAATTTAATTGTGAATTTTTGCATTTTTGTTTGTCAGGGATATTGGTCTGATGTTTTCTTTCCTTGATGTGTGTTTGTCTGTTTTTGTTATCAGGGTAATAGCCTCACAGAGTGAGTTTGGAAGGGTTCCTTTTCTATTTCATGGAATAATTTCAGGAGTTTTGGAGTTAATTCTTCTTTGAAGGTCTGGTAGAGCTTGGCTGAGAATTTGTCTGGTCCGTGGATTTTATTAATTGGTAGGCTTTTGATGGCATCTTCTATTTCATTACTTGAAATTGTTCTGTTTAAATCCTGTATGACCTCCTAATTCAGTTTGGAGGTCTCTAGAAATTTGTTGATGTCTTTAATATTTTTCATTTTATTGGAGTATAAATTTTCAAAATAGATTCTAATTATCTTCTGTATTTCAGTTGTGTCCTTTGTGATATTTCCTTTTTCATCATATATTTTAATTTGGGTTTTCTCTCTTTTTCTCTTTAGTGTGGCTAGGGGTTTATCAATTTTATTTATTTTTTCAAAGAACCAACTTTTTGTTTTGTTAAGGTTTTGGTCATTTGTTTCAGTTTCATTGATTTCAGCTCTGATTTTAATTATTTCCCATCTTCTGTTTTTGGTGTTGATTTGGTCTTCTTTTTCTAGGTCTTTGAGATATAATGTTAGGCCATTTATTTGTTGACTTTTTATTCTTTTAATAAATGAGCTCAATGCAGTGAACTTTCCTTTTAGCACTCCCTTCATAGTGTCCCAGAGATTTTGATATGTTGTATAGGTATTCTCATTTACCTCTAAGTATTTTTTCATTTCATCTTTGATTTCTTCTAGTATTCATTCATCATTCAATAGTGTATTATTTAGTCTCCATGTGTTAGAGTAGCTTCTATTTTTTATGTTATCATTGATTTGTAATTTCAGTCTAAGGGTATTACCTCCGCTTTTTTGTAGTTACTAAGAGTTGCTCTGTGGCATAAGATATGGTCTACTTTAGAGAAGGATCCATGTGCTGCCGAGAAAAAAGTGTATTTACTCCTTGATGGATGAGATATTCTATATATGTCTGTTAGGTCTAAATTATTATTATTTCTATTACTTAGTTCTATAGTTTCGTTATTTAGTTTTTGTCTGGAAGATCTGTCCAGTAGTGAGAGGGGTGTGTTAAAGTCACCCAGTATTATTGTGTTGTGGTTTATTTGATTTTTGAAATTGAGATGGGTCTGTTTGATGTACATAGATGCTCTATTCTTTGGGGCATAGATATTTGTAATCGTTATGTCTTGCTGATGTATCATTCTCTTAAGTAATATGAAATGTCCTTCTTTGTCCCTTCTGATTAACTCTGGCTTGAAGTCCACATTATATGAAATGAGGATGGAAACCCCTACCTGTTTATGCAATCCATATGAGTGGTTTATTTTTTCCCATCCTTTCACCTTCAGTCTGTGGATGGCTTTGCCTACAAGGTGAGTCTCTTAGAAACAGCATATTGTTGAGTCTTATTTTTTAATCCAGTCTGCCAGTCTGTGTCTTTTGAGTGATGAGTTTAGGCCATTAACATTCAGGGTTATTATTGAGATATGACTTGTATTCCCTGTAATTTTGGTTTATTTCTGGGGTTTAATTTGATTTAGTGTCTCCTTTGATGGGCTATTCCTTTAGTGTAGTTCCTCCCTTTGCTGGTTTTCACTCTTCTTTTTCACTTCATCCTCATGGAGTATTTTGTTGAGAATGTTCCGTAGTGCAAGCTTTCTCTTTGTGAACTCTTTTAACTTTAATGGAAGGTTTTTAGTTCATCTTCAAATCTGAAACTTAAATTTGCTGGATATAAAATTCTAGGTTGGCATCCAATTTCTTTCAGAAAAGAATTATGTTGTTCTATAACCTCCTAGCTTTGAGGGTTTGGATTGAAAAATCAGTTGAGGTAGTTTTCCCCTATGTATAATTTGCTTTTTTTCTGTCACAGCCTTTAAGATTTTATCCTTATTCTGTATTTTAGTCATTCTCATTATAACATATCTTGGTGTGGATCTGCTGTAATTTTGTACATTTGTGGTCTTATAAGCCTCCTGTATTTGATTTTCCATTTCATTCTTTTGGTTTGGGAAATTTTCAGATATTATGTCATTGAAAAGATTGTGCATTCCTTTGGTTTGTATCTCTGTTCTTTCATCTATCCCAATAACTCTAAAATTTGGTCTTTTCATGTTATCCCCAAATTCTTAGAAGTTCTGCTCATGAATTCTTACAATCTTCTCTGCATGGTCAACTTTATTTTCAATATTAAATATTTTGTCTTCATTGCCTGAGGTTCTGTCTTCCAAATGGTCTAGTTTGTTGGTGATGCTTTCCATTAAATTTATAATTTGTTTATTGATTCCTTCATTTTGAGGATTTTCAGAATCTCTAACTCCTTATTGAAGTGATCTTTTACTTCCTGTCTTTTCTCTTTGATTTCACTCTTTATACCATCCTTTACTTCACAGATCAGTTTATGTACATTCTAAACTCCTTCTCAGACATTTCTTCTATGGTGTTGTCAGTGGATTCTTTTATTGGGGCATCTTTCTTTGTCTGGGCCACTTTGTTCCCTTGTTTTTTTATGTTGCTTATGTGTTTTGCTATGTAGTTGAATGGATCTGAGGCAATACAGATTCTACTCTGTAGACCTATACCGTCCCTGAAGATTTCTAGTACCCCATCTTTAAAAGGGAGACCAATATCAACAGCACCCAGTGTAAACAATACACAGCCTTAAATCTAATAGCTCCCACCAAGGTGTCCACTGCTTTCTTGCTATAAACAGAAATGATGAGTTCAATCACTGTCTACAATATAAACAGAAAATTTGCCAAAAGGGCTTACAATTTCAAATGATTGACAGAGAGAGAACAGAAATAGTGTAGGACAAGATATTCATGAGGAAGAGAAAGAGATGCCAGAAGTAAAAATCCACAAGAAGAGTGGAGAAGGAACCAAGAGACTGGCTGTTATGAGGAGCAAAGGTAGAAAGGGAATCCAGGAAAATAGACAAGTGAGAGGAAGAATACAGACAAAGAGAAAAAAAATTTAAAATGTAAGACTCTACAAAAGAACTGCAAAACACCATGCATATATCACCATCCTCAACAAACTGATGCATGAAAAATACCTTGCTCCAAATATGGTGGTGGAGATGTTAGAGAAGAAAAAAATAAAATGAAATAAAATAAATCTTGATGGAAAACTGAACTGTCTCTGTCAGCGTCCAAAAATTTCTCAGTCCTGTCTCTGACTTCTCATGGGATTGCCTGGCCCAGACTGGCCCTGGCAAACCCAGTCACTATCCCATCAATCTGGCCTTCAGATATCCCAGTTTGACCACGTTGCAGTCAGTAGCAGCTGCAGTGGTTTGGTGGTGTTGAGAGTAAGTGGGGGGTCAGGAGCAGTGGCAGTGGTAGCTGTGGCTGCAGCTGCAGTGACACCCAGATCTGGGGTGGGGGGCACCAGTGGCGTTGGGAGTAGCGCTATGGGTGGCAGTAGTGTGAATCATAGGCACGCCCAGAGAAAAGACATCCAGGTGCCTGTGGCAGTGGTGTCAGGAGCAGCTGTGCCCCAAGAGAGGACCTCTGG
Source organism: Glaucomys volans (assembly GCA_020662805.1). Classification (NCBI taxonomy): domain Eukaryota; kingdom Metazoa; phylum Chordata; class Mammalia; order Rodentia; family Sciuridae; genus Glaucomys; species Glaucomys volans. Next base: position 216,467 of record JAJEJO010003417.1, read on the forward strand.
GTGGCATCAGCAGTGTCTGCAGCAGCCCCATATTTGTTCTTAGGACCAGAATTCTGTGGACCATGATGTCTTCGTGTTGTTCTCTTCATTGAGTATGGTGAGCACATTAGACAAGCCTGCTTCAATCATTTGTGGCTGGACTAGAAGATAGAGGGATGCTTTGAGAAGTCTGAGTATGGGAGCCCATGAACTGGAATTTGAATTTGGGTTATGGCATATTCAGGCTGTGTGACATTGAACAAGTTACAATTTCTCAGGGATCCAATTCCTTATCTATGATAGGGGATGTCTAGTCTTATAGTGTCACCTCATAAGATGCTTATTAATTACAAAGGAAAAGTAGTAACTTTATAGGGGAGAAGCAGCCAGAACCATTCTCACTAAGTGATCAAAGTTAATATCAGTAATGGGTAAATGAACATCTGAGAGGAACACATTAGTTTGTGGAAGTCCTACCCAAAATGTATAACCTGAATCTAATCACAGTAAATACCTCACAAACCCAAATTGAGAAACAGTCTACAAAATTTTTTTTTCTGTTATTTTTTAAGTGTCAAGATCATATGAAAGACTGCTTCTGGATTAAAGAAGACTGAAAGACAGATAAAGACTAGATGTTAACACATGGTCCTAGAGTGATTCTTTTTTTAATATATATATATATATATATTTTTTCTCAGTGGGTCTTTTATTTATTTATATGTGGTGCTGAGGATCAAACCCAGGGCCTCACACGTGCTAGGCAAGCACTCTGCCACTGAGCCATGCCTCAGCCCCTGGATTGATTCTTGGACCAGAGAAACCTTATATTTCACTCGACATAAAGAGCACTGTTTGCTCAGTTGGTAAGATTTGAATAAGGATTGAAATTAGAGAATAATTTAGGATAAATATTAATTTCCTGATTCTAATAATTGTGCTGTGAAAATATAAGGGAATGTCCTTGTGTTTTAGGAAATATTAAGTATTTAGTTAGGAGTAAGCAATATTTATATACACAGAGGGAGACTGTAAGAGAAATCTGAAATTTTAACATTTAGGTAATATGGGTGAAGGGTATATATAAATTCTTAGTAACTTTCTTGCAGCTTTGTGCAGGTCTGAAATTAATTAAAAACAAAAAAATAAAAATAGAGGAAGGGGAGATGCCAGTGCTTAGGGCGCAGGATGGGGTGAGGATTACACAAGGCTCAGGTCTCAGCACGGCACCTGTTTCCTTGAAGTACAGGTGGGCATCCTGGGATGGGCGAGGCTGACAATGCTTAACTATTATGTGGGAGGCAAATTAAAATTGACCCACTGTGGCATATGATGGTAATGCTGAATTCTGAATCCATAATTGGGACTCGAGGTCTGACAGTTTTCTCCCTTACTTGTAAATTCATTTATTTGCAAAATTTTACAAAAGCACATGCATCAAATCGCTGTTACTTATCCATTTAAGAAATCATCTCAGTATAGAATGAAATTCACATGAAGTTGTGATAGTACTAGGAAAGCTAGGGGTTATGATCACTTTCCATGTGGGCCATATCTGGGCCAGTTCTAGCATTTGGGTAACTATCTTTTACTTTCTTGACTCTTCTTCCTCTGCCTGCTGACCCCCGCACACATTTCTGATTTTGCCTTAGCCATTTTAATTAACTATGCCAAATTTTAATTGTTTTGGCAGACAAAAGAAACTTGAATAAGCTTTTCCTTTCAAGAATTTTACTTTCTAAGAGCAATTTTGGAAAACAAAATGCTACTAGTCTGGAAAATTCATGTAGTAACCTCAAAAGGAATTCTTGTCCTAGAGGAACTGTGAAGGGGATAGAGAGCTCAATTTCTTTTGAGAGAGTCTGAAGGAAATACTTCTTTCTGAAATAGTAATAAAGATCTATTTGTTTTTCATCTTTCTGCTGTAAGCCTCAATATGTGAATGATTAAATTCTAAATAGATTTAATCCAAGGGCAAAAAAGAATAACCTTAATCTTGATTTAAATCATTTATCAGATCTTGGACAGGCTACTTTGCTGAGGTGATCCTTAGTGTGATATTTAAGCTTGTCTTTTGAAGTAACAAAAATTTCCAACTCCTGGAACTGCAATTGTAACTTAAGATTCCAAATTCAGTGACACCCATCTGGATTCACTATTATTATTGAAGGACTGTCCTTCTGTTTTGACTATTATAAATTTGTTTGGTTTTAGGATTCTGTGTACTTTTTGCTTTTGAAGTTATGGCCAGGAAGTGAAATGGCTGTTTGTACAATAAGTCACTTTTATTATATAACTTTATAATAATAATCCTGCAAATATTTTTTAAAATTTTATGATGATCCGGGTTTGGTGGCACACGCCTGTAATCCCAGCACTTGGGAGGCTGAGGCAGGAAGATTGCGAGTTCCAAGCCAGCCTCAGCAATGGCAAGGCACTAAGCAACTCAGTGAGACCCTGTCTCTAAATAAAATACAAAATAGGGCTGGGGATGTGACTCAGTGGCTGAGTGCCCCTGGGTTCAATATCTGGTTCCAAAAAAAAAAAAATTATTATGTGCCAAGCAGCACCGTACTGACTGCTGTACATAAATTATATCATTTAATTGTGACAAAAACCATGTGAGGAAACGGAATCTCTGACACCTTAAGTAACATGCCTCAGATCATTTGACTAGTAAGAGGCAGATCCAGGACCAGAAGCGAGACTGTCTTACTGGACTGTGAGTGTTCTGCTGTGCATTTTGTAAATTTGTGTGGAAGATGATTATTTTTCACTTTACCTTTAGAACTGAATCCTATCTCATTTACCTGAAAGGTATTCACTGAGTTCCCGGTACATGTCAGGCACCTTGATATAGAGATGATTGAGACTTAGTTTTTATCATTAAGGAGTTTATACTCAATTAGAGGTAAAATAGATAAACCCCATTCCCATGCTCAAAGCAACATTATCCACTGTAGCCAAAGATGGAAGCAACTCAAGTGTCCACTGATGGATGCGTGAATACACAACATGTGATATTTACATACAACAGAATATCATTCAGCCTTAAAAAGGAGAGAAATTCTGGCACACGTTTTAACATGGATGAACTTGGCAGACATTATGCCCAATGAAATAAGTCATCACAAATGAACAAATACTGTATGATTTCACTTATATGAGGTATCTTGAGCATTTAGACTCATAAAAACAAAGTAGAATAGGGCTGTGATGAGAAAGAAATGGGAAGTTTTTAATAAGTATAGAATTTTATTTTTGCAAAATGAAAAAAGCCTGGAGATTAGTTACACAAATATAAAAAGCCAAATAGATATACCCCTTATCTTAGTGCATTTGTGCTGCCATAACAAAATCCCTGAGTCTTGGTAATTTATAAATAATGGAAATTTATTTCTTATAGTTCTGAAGGGCGGGAAGGCCAAGATCAAGGCACCAGCAGGTTTTGTGTCTGGTGAAGGCTGCTCTCTGCCTCCAAGATAGTGCCTTGCTACTGTGTCCTCCCATGCTGGAAGGGCCAACTTGCCCCCTCAAGAGCTTTTATAAGGCACCAATTCATTCATGAGAGCAGAGGCCTCATGGCCTAATCACCTACTAAAGATCCCACCTCTTAATATTATTTTGACTGAGTGTTAAATTTGAACATGAATTTTGGACGGGGACACAGACATTGAAATCATAGTACCCTTTACTATGTGTTGGATTGTGATCAGTGAGGAAAGGAAGGATCAATGTCATAGGGATTAGAGATGGCTTCCTAGACGGGGTAAGTATGGCCAGGAAATAGAAGATGGTAAGATTTGTGTGGCAAGGAGGAAGGTAGGAAGGGCAAGTCAGGTGAAGGGAATAGTGAGCAAAGTGTAGAGCAGCTTTGAAATTCCCTCTTCACCAGGAATACATCTCCAAGGGCATGGCTCTATAATTGTAGGTAACTCACAGGTAGGCAGCCTTAAGGGCAAAGTCTAAACCAAGTTCATGAAATTGTAGTACACTGGACGGGGACTCACTCATGATTCATTCAGTAAACACTTATTTAGCACATACTTCCGGATGCTATGCTAGGCACTTTATGTATGTCAGTAGATTTAATACCCCCAACAACTCTGGAGTTATTAATAGCTCAATTAATAGATGTGGCAGTTGTGACTCAGATGAAACCTATCCAAAATCACATGACTGATAGTTGGCAGAAAAGCAAGACTTGGCCTGAAGCCCATGCTATATCCACTTAGCTACACTGCCTCCCCTTGTGGATAAGTGTGGAGTGATGTCTGCTTTTGAATTCAAAGTCCAATTGGCAGATGACTGCCACCCCTTGTCATCTTGCTGCTTTTGAGGGTCCTTTGAGTTATCTGACATCCCAGGGGCTGAGTTTCCTCATCTGTGAATGAAGATTTGTATTAAACCAGATTATTGCTAAAGTTTCTCCCAGATCTAAAAATCCCATTCATTCATCAAACACTAATTTAGTATCTATTATATACCACATATTCTGCTGCTGGGTACTGGCAGTTGGGATTTGGCAGGGCACTATTCTTGCCTGTACAGAGATTATAGACTAGGAAGGGAAACAAACATTATGGTCATAACACTGGTAATGATACGTACAGAGGACCCCGGAGCATAGAGAAGGGGCACCTAACCATGTCTTGGATAAGAGACTATTATAAGGAAATGATCAAGTGGTTCTTGGAGGACCACATGGAGATCTGAGCGCTTCTAATCATCTGCCTCAAGGTCTTTCCTTCCCTCCCTTCCCACCAAGGTCCCTGGTGGGAATTTTCTGTTTGGCTTTGGAGCTAGGCCATGCATGTGTCCCAGGCCTTTTAACCCTCTAGGGAGTTCCCACATATGATGCATGAAACATGGAATTGCAAAAATGGGGAAAAGTCTCCTCTATCCAGGCTGTTTCTCTGTCCTGGTGTTCCAGAATTTGAGCTACAGTGAAATGGACAGAGGATCTGGGTTCAGGAGATGGGAGTTTGAGTCTTGGCTTAGATAACACATTCTGGTACTATGAGCATTGAGTGGCCTGAACCTATTTTTCCAGCTATCAGTGAAGGGCTGATGATGATCCCAGCTTTCTTCTCTTATTCTGAGAATCACATAATTTGAATGTGTAGTGTAAAAGGGCTTTATAACAAGCTTGTAGAATGTATTACAAATGTCAGTGCTTGTTCTGATAGACCAAATTGGCTCCATGAGAAACCTCTCTGGACACTGTGCCATACACCCACTCTGTCATGACTGACCCCAATTCCTGCCAAATCTGATCATTGCCCAAGGAGACTTTCATAGCATTATTCTCCTGTTTATTTCTGTAATATTCTCATTTATAACCTTGTAAATGCTACTGAGAAGCTTTGAGGATTCTTGAATATTCATCTTTGAAAACTCTGGTCAAGCTTGTACACTCACTCCCAGAACTATTTATATTTACCCTAGAGTAATGATTTGAATTCTTGGAGCTGTATGTGGATCCATTTCCCAATAAATTCTGGGATGGCTATTTATGGGACAGCTGGCTGTTTATGATAGGTGAGGTTTATCTTGCTTGCTGGAATTCTGGATGACCGAGAACTCCTGAGGGCATCTTAGGAAAGCCTAAGGCAGGGCCATTAGGACTTCCTGCAGGCTTCTGGGAATGCAGAGAATGGGGAAGAGAGTACCTTACCATAGTTTTATGAGCTCAAAACTAGAAGCCCTTGGGAACTGAAAAGGGTTTTTGTATATATTGTCATCAGTTTGTTAAAATTGTTACCCTATTCCGAGATATTTTTAGGTCTTCCCTAGATACTTGTTACAAACTTATAACTTCTGCTTCAAATGATTGCTGTTTAATTCTTGCTGGATGTTAGTTAAAACTCTTGAGTTGTAAATGAAAGAAACCCGAATCTCACTGATAAAGATGGAATTTGTGGGATGGATGTTGAGATATTTCATGTAACTATGGAATGACTCGGCTGAAACGAGGAAGTATTAAGAGTAGAAAACTACCTAAATGGCCCCCAAATTTCAGGGACTTAATACAGATGAAGTTTATTTCTCTAATTCATCCAGTAGTGCAACATGACTGTTCCTGATCAGGCTGCTTTTAATGTTTCAGGAACCTTCTATCTTGTAGCTCCTCCTCCATTCTGAGTTTTCTTCTCTTAAACCTGCACTTGGAGAAGGAGATTGGAGGATCGCACGTGGGCGGTGAGATCTGGAAGTGGCTTATCTCATTCTGCCCTCATTCCATCCACTATAATCTGCGTGTGGCCCCACCTAACAGTAAAGGATTCTGAGAAATATGGTCTGTTTGCCCAGAAATTAAAAGATTTGGTGAGCATCTAGCTAGGTTGAACTACAGAGGATCTCAGATAGTTGTCAAGATTCTTTCTCTTGTCATTGCTTCTCTCCTACCATAGCAGGGAGCATGGCTGCCAATTTGCTCCTGAACTCTAAATCTCATTCTTGTTAACGCCGGAGAAGAACTGGCCTAAGTAGAAAATTCCAAAGAATAATGATTGGCTCTGTTCAGATCATGTGACCAGCCTGAGCCAATCACTGGAGACCAGAAGGGCTAAGCGGTTTAGCATGAATGTATCCCTGGGACCTCCACTTGGACTGCTTACAGGCAAGAGAGAGGCATTTGTGATTTAGTCATCCCTTTTGCCACTCTTGCCTCCCTGTTTATCCTCTTAGGGAAAATTTTACAGTGATCTTTCCAGTGGTCCTTGCCATGCACACCAAATGATTGTATTTCATTGCATCTTTGATACCATTCTTTTTAACATGTACTGGTATTTGACGCACCTCTGACAAAGAGAAAGTCAGGTTCCATATAAACTAAAACATAATGCTAAGATGCCATCCTTTGTAAAATGCATCCTAATTTCCAAGCTGGCAAAATGTAAGGAAAAAAGTGTTTTTAGAGCTGATGAAAGATTATGTTTATTACTCCACAACAAAGATCTGAACTTTCATGCTTTGGTGCTACTGCTCATTTTGTTTCTTCAGTCCATTCATTAATTAAAAAAACATTCATAGGCCAGGGAACAATGACTAAGAAAGATTCAGGTTCTGCTTCTTAACTCTTACAGTCTGTCCCCTTTATGGCCTCACTGTGTTAGTCTGATTTTCATTAATGAAAACTTCATGAGGCAGCTTATGAAGAAAAAGAAGTTTATGTAGCTTACAGTCTTGGGGGCTAAGAGTCCAAACAGCATGGCGCAGGCACTGGTGAGGGCCCTATGGCTGATAGCAGTGGTGGGAGTGCTTGTGAAGCCAGAAAGCAACTCAGGGTTCAGGCTCTCAAAACAAGGCTCTCATGAGAACTCACTCTGGGAGACCAGGGGTCCCTTCTTGGGAGAGCACCCCACTATGTCCTCCCACTGTGCCCCACCTCTTAAAGATCCATACCATCTCCCAACACCATCACCCAGTACTGAGCTTCCAACACAGAGACCTCAGGGGACACAGAGAATATTCAAACCACAGCACTCACTATCTCCTCTTTTCCTTTCCCTTGCTTATATTATGAAGTCCCAACTGTGACAAACACTGTCTTGGACATTGAGGGCTCAAAAAAGAATATGATGGGATCCTTGTGCTCAAGGGACTTACAGTATGGAAGAGTAAGGGCAGTGGGGTGTAGGGAGACAATCATACAAACAAGTGAGTAAATGAAGAGTTATAAGTCATCTTGTAAAAGTCTACAGGGTACCATAGGCTCCTGAAATAGGGAATGGTCAATTCTACCTTGAAGAGTGAGAATGAATGTGCCATGCTTACAGTTAACACATTGTACCTTGTTAGGAGAGAACACAGTCATCTGTTTTGAATACTAATATGTAGTTTATTTCCGAAGATACCTGATAACAATCAGGTAGGCCACTGTGTTTTTCAGAGCTTATTTGAATCACCTCAAACTTCTTGTTAAACTTTACCTTCAAAAGGCATATGTGGGTCTCCTTTCTTAGTGCAAACATTAATCAGCAGTCAGATGACTTTTATAGAAACAAAGTGAGGAGATAATCAGATTTATTTTATTGTGGAAGTAGTCTGCATCTTAAATATTAATTACCTACCTTGAAAAGGATTCTTTTTAACCATGTGATTATTTTTCAGGCCCAGTGGGTATGATGGGTCATGTGCTTCAGCAGACAGAAGGGCAGGGGCAGCCAAGAAGGGCCATGTGCTGACTCAGGGTCATGTTGGGTCCCAGCAGCAGAGATTACAGGAATGGAATTTGGAGAAAACGTGGGTGAGGCTGTTTCGGCCTGGGATCAGAGAACAGTCATGGCAGGACCTTGCCTCAGAGGGTCCCAAAGCTCAGTGTGGAATTCTCATCTCTTAAGCATGGATATCAACTAAGGTTGAACCCATTTTTATTGGTTAAACTCACAAAGTAAACAACCAGACTCTGGGAAGCAAAGAGATTTGTTTGAGGTTCATAGAAAGGCCAGTGGTGAGAGCCAGTATCTGTCTGTCTATTCTGGCAAGGAGAAAAAGCTTACTTAATGAGTCAGGGAAAAAATCCAAAATTAAACTGTCCTCCTCTCTTCTGGTTTATTGAAGAGACTGGAAGTGAACTTTGAGATATTGAAGATTTTTTATTTTTTAACTTTCCAGACCAGTTTGTTCAGAGCAGGGTACTTGGCAGTGGTGTTAGTTGTGATGTGGGTAAGACATGTGCATCTACCTTATCATTGGGCATAGGGGTCTTATGGAAAGAGGCAGGTTTCTCTCTGGTCCCCTAGAAAGAGAACTCCAAGGAACTTCTTTAGAGAAAAAGAGAAAGGGTAGAATCTGTAGATCAATTTCGTGATTTCTCGGTAACAGCCTGGGTAGAGTATGTGGTTGGAGGTCACTGCACTTGAACAAGAGGAAGCTTGATGGAAGCATGGGGAAAGCACCCTCAGCCCTCTTCAGGACTCCTTGTAAGCATATAAAAAGAGGAGGAGTAAAGGAAAAGGAAAGTAAAGCATCCTTTGTAATCAGCAAAAGGTTTGTACTCAGCAATGATTTATCAGTGTACTGAGGAGGAACATTAAAAGAATAATTGCTGGCTGTTTATTTTGGAAAAATATGAATAGTGTGAGTCAAGACAGGGAGCTTTATTTTCTCTTTTACCTTGCTCTCACTTCCATTAGTGTTAATAGGATCATATATTCTAGACTTTGCTTGGCTTACTGCCCTGACATAAATGTTTGAATTCCTCGTCTTGGTGTTATATATTCTTAACAACAGAGAGAAAGAGAAGCAATGTTATGAGCTAAATTATCCTATGTGCTTTATTGAGGATAGGATTTCTTTCTCCTATCCATGACTTTTAAGATTATCTATTCTGATTATCTGTGTTTCTGATAGCTTCTACTAGATAGCTTTATAATTTGCCCAAGAGGGTTGTTCAGGGGATGGCTACAGGGAATTTTTTATTTGGTGAAATGAGGTGTGTCCTGATTTTGGTTATCTGAACTCCAGGTCATGTCATCTAGAGGCCCAGTATACCATCACTGTGGCATCCATCCTGAGCGCATTTAATAGATGAGCATTTGATAAACACTGATCCAACTTACTGTTTTGGTGGGGGATGTAGTTCTTAGGGTTGCTGCTGCAGAATCCATTTATTCAATTAAATAAATAGCAGATGAGCTCCTGTTGTGACTGGGGTATTGTTTTCGACTTAGAAATATTGTGTGTGGAGAGGTAGAATCAGACTGTGATTCTACCAGCAGAATTAGAATGCTAAAATGTCAGGGTTTGAAGGGACCATAGAGATAATCAAAGCCAGGGTTCATAAGTTTTTTTCTGTAAAAGGCCAGAAAGTAAATATATTAGGCTCTGGAGGCTACATATGGTCTCTGATGAATACTGTGCTTTGTCTTTACGGTTGTTTACAAATGTAAGCAGGGGTTGGAGGTACAGGCTGAATTAGGCCATAAGCCATAGTTTGCCAACCCCTGATTTACTAGATTCCCCTCATTTTACCAATGACAAAACTGAAGGCTGGGGGGCAGGGAGTGACCCCCTCCCCCTAGGTCATGTAATTAGTCCTTAACACAGCTGGATTGGGGACCCTTGGTAAAGGATCCTGAGGTCAGACCCACAACTCAAAATGCATAGGCACTTTGCAAACATATAGTTTTGGTCCCCAGGGATATGAATCTTAGTTAATTGTTACATTATTGGTATCTACCTCATTCCAGGTACTATGCTTAGGACTAAGGATGCAAAATTCAGTACAACAGGGTCCAGTTCTCAATCAGTTTTGGTGAGGGCAGATAAGATGGCAAATGTGGAAAGTGGCTTATAGACACAAGTAGTGGGTACAGTAGAAGCTCAGGAAGGCACTGCTGCCTCAGGATGTGGACCCTTTAGTGGGTGCATGAAGGAATCCATTCATTCATTGCATCTCCCCCACTTATGTTTTGGAAGCCACTGCCATTCTAAAGTGAAGGAACAGGTGCCCAACTTCATCTGAAGTTGCTTGTTTCTTTCCTTGGGGACTAATGGCTTACATATACCTCATATATACATGGGTAGGTAATAAGATTAAAGGAACCAAAATGAGGAAAGATTCAGGCAGCCACCAGAGAAACATGGTTTATTTGGCAATAGCTTTGTAGCACAAATTTCTCTGAGCAGTGACATTGATTCACACATGAGACCAGACAAGATTGATCATAGCACCTTTTAATATTGTAGTGCTTGAGAGAATTTTAGGATCATTAAGCTATAACCTGTGATTAAATAGATAAAGAGCATGCTACTTAGAGATGTTAAGTTATTTACTTTGGGTTATGCCGCCAATTCATAGAATCTCAGGGTTGATTCTAGATTTTAAAAAGGTACATACTAGTAGCTGGGTGTGGTGGCACGTGCCTGTAACCCCAGCAGCTCAGGAGGCTGAGGCAGGAGGATCACAAAGCCAGCCTTAGCAATTGTGAGGCACTAAGCAATTCAGTGAGATCCTGTCTCTAAATAAAATACAAAAGAGTGCTGGGGATGTGGCTCAGTGATTGAATACCCCTGAGTTCAATCCCTGGTACCTCCCCCCGCAAAAGGAACATTAGCATAACAATCCAGATAATAATAAAGATAAATAATCACAGCCAACATTTATCTAAAGTTTAGTATGATATATATAGTAACATATATTATTTAAGTCTGATGATAACTGCATTTTTTGCTGGGGAAACTAAGCTTGGAGAGATTAAGTAAAATTTGCCCAATGTCATCCAGGCAGTTAGTGGTAGAGTGAGGATTCAGGCCCAGGCTCCAGTGCTTAGCCATGTACCTGCTTGTAACCCTTTATTCTAACTTGGCTAAATGCTTGGTCTGTGCTTTTTCATTCGTGAGTGGCTTGTGGGTTCGGGCTGTGTCCCCTTCACCTGTGTTTCTTCACTCTGGGTCTATCATTGTAAAATTTGCCCATAAATGTTTGTAGAATGAAAATCATGAATGAATAAGTATATACTTCTCTAAACAATTGACACTCCTGATGCCCAGGGCATGAGAACTCGTTGGCTGAGCCAGACCCATGTTCAAGTTCACTGATGTCCAGTCCTCTTACAAGACAGAGAAGCTAAAGTGCAGATGTAGGCCAGGAAAGCCGCCTTCTCTGCAGATGATTTTTTTTTTTTTTTTTTTTTTACCGTGTCCATCAATACTTTGAGACTTAATATGGACAGTCGAATTCTCTTTGAACATCAAAGTTTCCTTGAAGACATGACAGCCTGGTTAGTTTCTCTGAATTTGTTGAAGTTGGTGTAGGCAACTGGAAGGTTCTCTCTGCATGGGATAACTTCTTCCTTTTGCAAAGCCATTTTAAGATTGTGGTTTCAAACTATATTCTGTTGCATCCTGGGGTTTGTGGGGCAGAGAACTGAGCAATTCTGTAAGAGAAATCAGGCATGGATTTAGCTTCAAGCCAAATAATGCCTAAAACAATTATCCTGCTGCATTCGTGTTTTAGTTCTGACAAATGAGAACAAGCAACTCATCAAATATATAGTAGCTCGCCACGTTTTCTTCCCTTTCTGTTGTAAGTTTAATGCTTTTCTTACCTGACAATGGTAATGCACATGATTGCTCCACCAGAGATTTTTGAAGTAAAATACTTTGAAACAGATTTATAGAGATTGTTCTTTAAAAAAAGAATCTGTACTTAAATTACTATTTTTTATATAAAGAATGGTATGGGCTTTGTTTGCCATACATTATAAGCAGAGTTTCTCTATATGGCATAATAAAGCCAAGATGCTTGAATTTTAGTTCAGAAAGTTGTATCCTTTGAACCTAGGCCCCTGGGTTTGTTCATATAAGTCAATACACAGCATTAATAATTGCTGCATATCACTTGAGGGAGATCCAAATTAAATGAAGGAGGCTTTCAGTAGGCTGTGAAAAAAAGAGATTTAGGCTCTATTTGGTAAGATTCTCTAGGAATTTTCAGAGGGAATAGATGTAATACAAGATACTCTTATTTGTAGGTGATTGAGAAATCCCTGAAATAGAGAAACATATGAATATTTGTTTTCTAACAGAATCGTTCAAAGACCTACCCGTGTTTCTTGCCAAAGCTTTTTTCTTTTTATGTCTCATTCAACCTTACACAATTTTTTTTTCTGATTATGTCAGGAAGAAAAACCTCACTTAGTGATTGCTTGCTATTAATACCTACCTTTAAAAACTCCTTAATTATTAATGAGTTTTTCTCATAACTCTATCAGGGCATACCCCTGGTTTACTGCAGCTTTTATCTGCTCCCCTTCCCCTTCAGTAGCAATAATCCATTGCCTCCAGTAAGAGGGTGGGGACTGGCAAGAAAGGATGAGAAGAGTTTATTTACAACCTGGTGGCTTCCTGTTACCAGGTAAATATTCTGTATCACTGTGTTCTACAGAGAGACATGTGTTTTTTCTATCTAAGTTTATTTTGAAAAATTTTGAATAGATGAGTACAAAGAATATTCAAAAATCCTTCACTTAGATTTACTGATTGTCAGCATTTCACCACATTTGCTTTATCTTTAGAGAAAGATAAATGCATATTTGCATTTTGGAGGGGGAGACATCATGGTGTTCTCTTTTGTCATGACATCACCACAATACCATTATCATGTTCTAGGAATTTAACATTGATTCCATGATATTGTCAAATAGACACAGTCTATATTTGAAATTTTACCTCTGATCATCTAACTTTTGCTGTGTAAAAAACCATGCCCAAACTTAGTAGCTTTAAAACAGCCTCCACCTATTAATGCTCATAGTTCAATGGGTCATTTGGGTGGTTCTCTTAAGGTGACTCAGGATCAACTGATTGACTAGGGTTCCTCATCCATCTGCATTCAGCTGCTGGATAGGGGTTGGCTGGCGTCTGTTGGCCTCAGTTCAGATGACTTAAGTTTGCTCAGAGGTCTCGCATCTGCTCCAGAGGTCTGGCATCTCTAGCAGCCTGGACCAGGCTTGTTCCCGTGGCTTGCATGCAGGTTCCAAGAGAGTGCGAGTGTGCAAAGCCTTTTGAGGTCTAGACTTGGAACTGGCACAGCATCACTTATGTTGTAGTCTTTTGGCCAAAGCAAGTCACAAGTTCCTCTTGATAGGAGGAGCTAAAAAATCATATTGCTCAGGGGCATGGATACAAGAGCATGAATAACTGAAGCCATTTTTGTAAATAACCTGTCACATCCCTATTCTCCAAATAATAATAATGTTAGTAATATAACTGTTGGTTTGTTTTACTCCCAGGATGCAATTAAGGATTATACATTAAATCTAGTTATTGTCTATCTTTAATCTTTTTTTCTTTAGTCTCTTTAAATGTCTAAGTCTGTAAGAAGGTTTTGTGTGTGTGTGTGTGCGTGCACATACACGTGTGTGTTTTATGACATTTTAAAAGTTTCAGGTCCATTTTCTTAATTTTTCTTAATTTCAAACCTGAATTTGTCTCCATGATTATTTGGGCAAAAATGTTATATATTTCCCATTGTATTGCAAGAAGGAGCATATAATAGTAGCTAGTCCAGATTACTGGTGATGCTAAGTGTAAACATTTGACCGAAGTGAGGCCTGCCAGATTTCCCCATCACAAAGGTACTATTTTCAGGAGATAGAGTTAAGTCTGGACATTTGATGTTAATATTTTTATAATTATATGAATATATATTCATTAGATACCTGCTGCATATCTAGTCTATCTAATTTAGTATTATTATGGAGAATCTGTAAGAATGGTAAAGAATGTTGCCTGGCTGAAGGAATATATAGTTTCCTTGAGTTATTTTTTTAAATACTAAACAAATAGTCAGAGAATGCTAATTCTAAGTTAATGATTGATTTTAAATACTTTTTTATTGAAATATCACATACATACAGACGACTGCACTTATCATGTATATAGCTGGATGAACTTTTCAAATAACATTATCAGTATAACCAGCACCAGATTAAGAAACTGAATATAACTAACATCTCAGTAAGCCTGGTTTTGAACTGTACAGAACTCTAATCCAAATAACTGTTGTCATTTTCAATGCCAATTTATGAATGATTCAAGAGTATCAATATTATTTAAGCTAAAAATGGTGTTATCCAACTTGATCGCTCTTTGTATTCATTAAGCTTGATTCAGAGTAACTTTTTACAATGTCCATGTATCAGATTCTCTCCTCTTTTATTGCTGTCTCAGAGCAGAAGGTGACCTCTACGTTCCGTATGCATCTGTCTTGTGTCCTGTTGACTTTTGGGGGTCTGGCTTCCTATTTCATTCTGGTATCTTCTCCACCTACCTTCTGTCTTAAGCTTGTCCTCTCCTTTTGGCTCCTGCTTCTTTCCTTACACTTTATCCATAGTCCTTTTGTTTCTCATCAGACAACTGTTTTTTCCCTTTCTTCATTTTCTTACCAAACTCCAAAGACTGCCTCATCTTCCTCTTTAATCCATTCATCTAATTGCCCCTAGAAACTTTGTTTCTTTCCTTCCCAATTCTAGTGACAGTCATTAGCAAGCTCCTACTTACTAAGACTCATTTTTTCAGTCTTTGTCCTCTTAGATTTCCATTCCCTTTGGAAATCTTACTGTGTTGGTGCTTTTTACCACAGAATACTTTATCACTTAACAAAATCAGTTTGTAAAGACAGATTTATTTTGGCTTACTCTTTTGGATGTTCTGTCCATGATTCATTGGCCTAATTGCTTTTGGGTCTATGGCGAAGCAGCACATCATGGGGGGAGCACATGTGGGAGCAAAACTCATCACTTCATGGCCACAGAGCAAAAAGAGAAAAGAGTGGGACCTGGGACCTACAATATCCCTCAAGGGTGTGCCCTCAAGGGCATGCCCCAGTGACCTAAAGACCTTTCCCTGGGCCCCATCTCTTCAAGGGTCTCCCATTTCCCAATAACACCAAACCTCTAACACATGGGACTATGGGGAGACATTTAAGTCCAAAGATATCTCAAACATCTTTGAAATATCTGCTCCCTTGGCTTCCATTTACTGTGTGCTCTTGGTTTCCCACCTAGTACTTGGAATGGGCTTCTAATAGAAAGACTTCCCTGAGAAAGAACAGTTGTAATTCTGACTTCTTTTGGGCTGTATATGAGAATGGCATTTCTTAGGACATTTTTATGTTGGCAGTTTATCTGCCATTTGAAGATTGTGGTTTTAATGGCAACTCTCAATTAAACTGATGTAAATTATCTGTGTACCAGTTCCTTGATGCTGTGCTTGGTAGAAACCCAACAAGTGTTTGTTGGAATCATTCATTTTATTATTCATTCATATGCTCAATAAAAATGTATTAAGTATCTAGTTAGTGAATTGAATTGTTTGTTAAATTCAATAGTAACTTACTTTTGTTCAAATTATCTAAATATGGTTTTCTCTTTTTCTTTTAACCTTTATTGAAGTTTGTTTTTTCCTAATTTTGATAATTGCTAGTTATATGACTTATTTTGTAGCCTCTGGAAATCAGTTTTGTAATTTTTAAAACAGGGATAATAATAGTGATTATTACTTTGTGGGTTGCTTAAGAATTTGATGAAAAACATGCCTATAATATATGCCTATCATATAGTTATGTATCTGTAATAATAGGCGTTAGCTATGATGATGATGATGATGATTACCAGAGTGTATTAGACATTTCTGTTTGAGCTTCACAGCAAACATCCTGATTGAGGCATGATTTTTCCCATATTTCAAAGAGAAACTGAGACTCAGAGGATTTAAATAACTTGCCAGAGGATACAGAGCTAACAAATTACAGATATGTAATATCCAATTCCATAACTGTGCCTTTCCCCTATACTATGAAGCCTTTGAGCATCTCACATGACACTTAGAAGTGAACTAGGAGTCACTTTATAGTGCCTGAAATTAGCTGAACTTGTTTTCATTTGCCTTCTGAGAGGTAAGAGATACCAAGGAAGTTCTATGTTGTTAGAGAAACTCCAGTCCAAAAGACAAGTTTAATTTTACTGTAAAACTACGGAATTTCAGGGTTTAGAGGATTTTAGGCAGTGTTCTGCGCACCCAATTGATAAACTTTAATCAACTAGCCAAGGAGTCATCTGCTTTATTCTTTAATATTCCCAATAAAGGTTAAGTCCTCATCTCTCTCCACCTCCACTCCCAAGGCAGCTCATTCCTTCCTCTGCATAGCTCTGACCATAAGATAGCACTTCCCGTATCAGCCTGAGCTCCTTTCCTTTGTCTACCTTTTGCATTTCACTGCCTTTTGCACATCAGTCACCATTTGTCAATGATAGCCACATGAAGTAAGAAGAACCTGTTTCCCGAGGCAACTTTCAGATCCTTGCAATTTACTCTTGATTTTGACCCCCAACCACATTCTCTTCATAAGGCTAAGCAGCTTCAAGCCTTTAAATTCGTAACTTCTCTCTCTTAATAAATGGTATTACCATTGGCCCAGTTGCTCAGTTAGGAACCTAGGAGTTTGTTCCCTTCACGGTACATATACAATCCAGCAGCAAACCTTTTTCAGTACTATCCCCAAATATAAAGTCCATCTCTACTATCATTGCCCTGATCCAAGCCACCATCTTCTCTCTCTGATTCCAACTCTTGTCTCCTCCCTATAATGCCTCCTTCACATAGCAACCAACTTTAGCCCTTTAAAGCACAAATCACATGTTATTTTTCTGATTAAAATTTTTTTTTGAAAAATTTTTTTAGTTGTTCATGGACCTTTATTTTTACTTATTTATTTATTTACTTACTTACTTACTTGCGGTGCTGAGAATCAAACCCAGTGTCTCACACATGCTAGGCAAGAGCTTTAACACTGAGCTACAACCCCATCCCTTTGTTTTGTTTTGAGATGGGGTTGGTCTTGCTGTGTTGTCCAGGCTAGTCTCAAACCCCTGGGCTCAAGCAGTGTTCTTGCCTCAGTCTCTGGAGTAGCTGGGATCACAGGTGTGCTCTACCATGTCCTGCTTAAAACTCTTCTTTGATTTCTTATTGCCTTTAGAGCAAAATCTAAACTCTTTTCCATGGTCAAGGCCCTGCCTCATCTGAACCATTCCGTCTTCCCTGTTGATCACTCAGCTTTGGCAAGTAGTCTCGTTTATGCTTCTGGGACATGCCAGACCTTTTCCTGCAGCTGGCCCTTGCACTTCTAGTGCCTTCTGTCTACACTTTTCTTTTCCTGGCTTACAAATGACTGACACGTTCTCATCTCTCAGGTTTCAGCTCAGATCCCACTTCTTCAGAAAGGCCTGTTCTTTTTAGTCATCTTAGACCCCAGTCTCAACTGTCTTTCCAATCTGCATGGTCATCGCTCCTCATGAGAAAACAGGATTTTTAGTAACTAGAACTACCATGTCACGTGAACAGTTACATTCTCTATGATTGGCACAATAGCTGGTTCATAGAGAGTGCTCAATAAATATCTGAGGAATAAACGAATGGACTCATTATTAACTGAATGAAAGTGTATAGAGTCATACTAAAAACAGATTTGAATTAGAGCTTTGCCACTTCCTGTGTGACTTCAGGCAAATTATATTACCTCTCTGGATTTCAGTTGCCTCATTTGCCTAATAGCAATCTTATTTACCTCACAGAATGTTGTGAAGGTTAATTAAGACATCAGCTGTGAATGCTACAGTATCTGGCACATATTAGGTGCTCAGTCCACCTCAGAGCCTAGTGTTTTATTCTGAACATGCATAAGACGTGGTCTATCAAGTTTCATCTTGATTAACGTAACTGTTTGGTATGCCTGTGTGTGCACGGCTGTAAGTCTGAATGTTCGATGCCCCTCAGGTCACATTTTCCTACTGGAAAGACAGTTCTAAACTAGGGTATCCACAGTTGTGCTTGATGCTGCTCAGTTGGATAAACCAGAGGCACTAAGCCCAAAGCCTTCACTGGGGTGCTGAACACACACTCCAAAATCTAAGTGATCAAACCTGACATCGTATGGCCCATTTCTTCTCAAAATGGATTGGGATGCTCTGTCTAGACAGTCATTTCCCTTGGGAAATCACAGTCGCTCCAGCAGAGGCATGCGGTCTCCTGTTAAGAATACAAAATGGCCTGTGTGCTGTTGGGGTGGGGGCTGCTGGGAGGTTGTAGGGCCTGTGAGTAGAGCCTGCAGAGGAGCTGTCTGCCTCTGCTCAGGGGAGCCAGCATCATGGTAGTAATCTTCTTCTTTACACATGTAGGGACCATAGAGCCCACTGTGCAGTGGTACCTTTCTACCTAGAAATGTAGCTATCAGCTGTCCCAGAGATTCTGTGCCTCCACTGAGGAGTGCTAGGAGGAATTGAAAGGTAAGCCTGGAACATGGCTAAGAAGGGAAGCAGAAATCTCAAGGTGATTTGGCTTGCTTGGAGGATGGCTTAAATGGTTTCACACTGAGGCTGTTTGAGTGTTTTAAGGTAGAGACTCTAGAATTGAATAACCCGGGGTTCAAATCTGGTGACGCCGTATCCCTGGCTAAGCTTAACATCTAAGGCTTAGTTTGCTTATTGTAAAATGGGGATAATAATGACCTTTATCTTATCTGATTGCTGAGGATTAAATGATATTATGCATGCAAAAATCTTAGCTTAGTGCTGGGCACATAGCCAATGTTCAGTAAATGATCATTCTTTTTACTGGGTGAGGCAAGTCAGGATTTCGAGTTTGGTATTTTTGATAAGCCTCACCCATACTGAACTTTGAGTCTTGTTTCCCCACTTACCAGCTGTGTGTCTTGGACAGGTTTTCTAACCTTTCTGAGCTAGCATTCTTTTTTTTTTTTTTTTTTTGTAGATGGACATGATACCTTAATTTTATTTATTTTTCTGTGGTGCTGAGGATTGAACTCAGTGCCTCACACTTTCTAGGCAAGCATTCTACCACAGAGCCACAGCCCCAGCCCATCTGAGCTAGCATTCTTATCTGTCACATATAGTTTAGAATTCCAGTCTCATAGTAAAGGTGAGATGAGACCAGAGCACCTGATACACAGTAGTACTCAAAATACTCATTTCTTCCCCTTTGGTTCTCAAGTATTTGAAATACGGCCCCTTTAAACTTGTTAAGATTCCCCACTAGCCTTGTATGCAGCTGTGGGCAGACAGCTTTGGCAGAAGGAAAGAACCTTTTCTTTTTTTTTTTTTTTCTTTTTTTTTTTTAAAAAGAAATGACTGTTTCATAATCTGCTGGTGCAGATCTGCTGCAGCCACACCCTGTGCTTCTCAGGGTTCCTTGGTCTTGTTGCAGTTAACGTGTACCTTGCTCTAACCTAAATAACCCTGGAAAGTGGCTTCTGTGAAAGGCGTTACTGAATGCAAAATGGATTTTCTTCCCTGCTCTCTGGGAGGAAGCTGGCTCAGGGATTCTGAGCTGCAGAGGGAGGGGCTGGCAGGACTGGATCACAGTTGGACTTAGCAGCCAGGGGTTTTCTGGTTTTCATTAAAATTCTCTGGCTGTCTTTCGAGATTGCTCCATTGGATATGACCGTGCATGGGAGCTGTTTATGCTGTTCTCCCAGCTACACACACCCATCAAATCTGGGACGAGAGAAAATTGAAGGTGGGGAACAGCCTGACTGAGGGTTTTTGCTCAGCAGTCTTTGCAGTGAGGTACCCCCATTTATAAGTACAGAGCATGAGATGTGTAAAATCTTAAATACAGATGAGGAGGCAGACATAGCTAAGCTGGTGATGGGTAGCTGAGAGAATCCTGTTCCAGCTTGCTCTCGAGGGCAGATGGAGGCTCCCTGGCAGCTGTCATAGGGTTCCCAAGTGTTATATTAATGAAATCATCCTGATCTGATCATTCTTCAGAGTTGCTGATACCCTCACATGCCCAAGAGGGTTGGGTTTGAGGGCAATTCTGAGGATGGCAAACTGAATTAAAGATGACTCAGTTTTAAATGTTAATTTCTGGTTGCTGAGGAATCTTTCTTGAGATTGAAACTTGAGACTGAAAGCCTATGTTCATCATGATTCTGCTATTAACTTTCTTTATGACCTTGGGCAAGTAATGTTCCTGGGTCTCAGCTTCACAGTGTGATTGTGAGGATTAAATGAGATAAATTATGTAAAGCTCTTGGCACATCAAATGGTCTCAATAAATGGAAGGTGTTATTATAAGTTGGGCTAGATTTGACCTGTCAGTCTAACTCACCAAGATATATCCTGATTCTGTCATCTGAAACATTTGTTCTGCATCCCTCCCAGCTTTGTGTCATTTGTGATTTTGAGGCAAATATGTTCCCTAGGGCAAGCTGGAATTCCTCTCCCTGGAAAAATACATCAAAACCATATTATTATGTTTCCAAGTGAGAGGCTTAATTCTTCAGCTATTTTATCACTAGTTAACTTAGTAGAAAGAAGGACTTTTTCCTATCATTCCTGATGGATAGATTGTGAAGAAGCCATTTGATCTTGGATATAAACGTCCCCTGAAGATATTCCCAAAAGAGTGTTGCTGAGGTGCCCATTTGCCTTCAGAGTAAACTCCATTTCCAATCTTTTCTGTTCTCACTCTTTCTTCAAATCCTGTGGCCTAGCCACTGTAGACTGCTGACAAAAAAATAATTAACCTGAAACATACAATACATACCCTAGAGTGCTTTAAATATACATTTACAGTTTAAGGAAGAAGATCAAAAAGAAAATTATGTATCTACTATCCAGTTTATTACACTGAACATTATGGATACCTAGAAGCAGCTTGGGTACCCTCCTCACCAGAGGCAATGATTATTTTGACCTTTGTGTTGGTCATTTCCTTATTTTCTTTGTGATTTAGCCACCCATGTTTGTATTACTAAAACAAATGTTGTTTAATTTTTTAAGGAGATAAACAAGCACAAACCTAGCAAGCTTTGTAAGGAAAGGGCACCCTTGCCACTAGTAGATGTAAACTGTGGGCCTTGTCTGGCTTTCGCTTTCTGGGAGTTACAGAAGGCCCTAAAGAGGATGTGGGTAGGCAAGTTGTGAGCAAATCCAAGGAAATATAAGGCTTATCATATTGGGGTATCTGATAGGGCTTTAGCGCAACATCTGGCTGGAATGTGGTCACAGAGAGTGGCCCACCTCCAGCTCTCAGGAAGAAGGTCAAAGCAAAACTCTTTGGTAGGATGAAGTGAATGTATTAACCAATCCAGACAGGCAACAAGATGAAGTGAGCCACATGTGGTCAAGACAAATATTCAGAACAGCCTCTGGACCAAGTACCTGTGCATTCTTTGTCAGGTTAAAAAGAGAGTACACATTACCACCTGTGGAATGTTCTAACTAGAAGTTGACCCCTAAATATAATCAAGACTTGAGAGTTAACTTCGATTTATTGGAAAGATGGGGGAAGCAACAGCAAGTTGGAACACTAAGGAAGCAAACAGGTAAGTTCAGAATGTGGAACATTCTGTTGGACACTGACGTGGCTTCTGCAGCAAGTCAATGGCATAACAAAATAATAGAGCGACTTAAGAATTGTAATCAGAACTGGTCCTGATGATGTACTCCTGTAGTCCGAGGAACTCAGAAGCCTGGGGTAAGAGGATGGCTTTAGCCTAGGAAGGAGTTCAAGGCCAGTCTGAGCAACATAGACCCAGTCTCAAGGGGAAAAAAAGAGAGAGAATTATAACCAAATGTACTGTGTGAACCTTGTTTTGATTTGGATAATCTGTTTATTAGTTTGCTAGGGCTGCCATAACAAAATCTCTGAGTGGCTTCAACATAGTTTTTCTCAGCCTTCTGGAGGGAGGAATTCCCAGATCTACGTGCCAGCGATTTTGCTTTCCTCTGAGAACTCTCTCCTGAGCTTGCAGGTGGCTGCCCTTTTTGTTGTCCCCTCACCTGGTTGTCCCTTTGTGCATGCATACCCCTGGTGTCTGTGTTGTGTGCATCCTAATCTCTTCTTTAAGACACCAGTGTCATATTCTGAGGTATTGGGAATTGGTTAGGGCTTCAGTATAGGAATTAAGGGGGGAACACATGTTAGCCCATAAAAGTCTAATTGTAAGAAGGCATGTTTTAGATTTTGTGGAAATTTTATTGCGGACTGAATATTAGGTGATTAAAGAAACTACTGACACTATTTTTAGGTGTGATAGTAGTATTGTAAGATGGGTAATATAGAGAGGGGTTCTGAAGTATGTAAAGATGAAATAGTATGAAGTGGAGTTTGTTCTAAAACATTTAAACAGAAAAATAGGGGGAAAAGGTAAGTAAATATGCCAAGTTCTTGACAATTATTGAATCTGGGTAATGGGTTATGGAGGTCCATGTTTGCATGTTTGAAAATGTTATAATTATATATTTAAAATATTTAGAAGTACAACACAAGAGAGTGTTTAATGGCAGTAGGGCTGTTGGTGATGGCCGTTTTCAGCATGTGTGTGCTCTGAATTATGCTAGTCCAGTCTACTTGGCTTCTCAATGTGGCAGTCATGTTGGGGTCCTCGGCCTGTCTGCCCTAGATCCCTGATCCCTGTGTGCCCCCAAACGGACATCCTCTAGGAGCATCTTAAAACACGTGCTTGGTATGTGACTTTCTGAGAGTTCATGTCCTTGCCTTTGTTCTGACCTCACTCTTGATCTCCTTTTCCTGGGTATTGTACTCTAGTTGGAAGTCACTTTCCTTTACCTTTTATTGGCATTGCTTCATTGTCACTGTAGACAAGCTAGAAGGGTTCTGATTTCTGATTCTTTGCGTATAGACTCTTTGTTTTTTTTCCTGACAGCTTATGGAATGTTTCTTTTTCAGTTTTCTGGAATTTCATGGAAATTTCACACTGTGCTTGGTGTTGGTGTGCAGGACCGTTTCAACCTAGCAACCTGCATTCTTTTCTTTCGGGGGTGGGGGGTTCCTAGGGATTGCACTCAGGAGCACTTGGCCACTGAGCTACATCCCCAGCCCTATTTTGTATTTTATTTAGAGACAGGGTCTCACTGAGTCTGGCTTTGAACTCTCCATCCTCCTGCCTCAGCCTCCTGACCTCCTGGGATTACAGGTGTGTGACCCCATGCCCAGATGCAACCTGCATACTTAAGTTCAATTTAAAAAAAAATTTTTTTTAGCTGTAGATGGACACAGTATCTTTATTTATTTATTTTTTGTGTGGTGATGAGAATTGAACACAGTGCCTCACACATGCTAGGCAAGTGCTCTACCACTGAGCCATACTCCGAGCCCTCAAATTTTTATTAAATTATATTGTTATGAGTTTTATTTTATTTTGTTTGTTCTTTCTTGAGAATTATTCAGATTTTGGTCCCCTGTACTAGTGCTCTGGAATATTCTTAATTTCTCTCTTCTGTCTTGTATATCTTTGTCTTTTGATTTTGCTCTCTAGAAGATGTCCTCAAATTTATCTTGTCATCATTTTATTGAGTTTTAAAAAATCTGCTATTATGTTGTCAATTTCTAAGAGTTCTTTTTGGTTTCTGAGTATTTCCTTTTAATAGTATCCTGTTTTTGTTTCATGAATGTAGTTTTATTTCATTTTTGTGAGAACGTTAATGGTATTCTCCCCTCATCCCCAATGGTATCTCTTTCCTTCAAGTTGCTTTTCTGCACTTTCTGTGATTGTATCTTCATTAGTGGCTTTCACAAAATGACACTTTGAATGTGATCCTTGGCTGTTTTCCTCCTGATTAAGAAAGGGAGGAAAAAGGCTGGTAAAGACCTGACATTACGGTAAATGAAAGAAGTCACTCACTAAAGACCACATAGAATATGACTTCATTTATATGAAATGTCCAGAACAGGCAAATCTGTAGACAGGCAGTAGATTGATTAGTAGTTGCCTAGGGCTGGGGAGAGGGGGGAATAAAAAGTGACTGCTAATGGGGATAGGGAGAGGAGAATGTTCTAAAATTGATTGTGGTGACATTTGAACTATACTAAAAAACATTGAATTGTGTACTTTAAAAGGGTAATTGTGTACTTTGTGAATTATATTTCAGTAAAGCTGTTTAAAAATGCTGTTAGGAAACTTTGAATGCAGGATGTAGATGATTAGCTCAGCCTTGCTGCTCAGGGTGGTCTGTGTGGGCTCTGGGTCTGCTGGCATTCCTGTCTCCTTGCAGAAGTAGATTCTCCCTGATGATGCTCTGGTGGTCAAGAGGAGAAGGAATAGGGCGATCTTTGCACTGTAACTTCAGTACAGTGCCTTACCTTTGTTGTATTTCTCTTCAATTCTGCTGGGTACACCCAGACCAGAGACATTCTGACTTTCTATTGTGGAAAATCCCACAGGTTTATAAAAGTAGAGAGGATGGTACAATGAACTGCTGTGTATTCAACATCCATGTGTACCTGGTGTCAGTGGATGGACGTTTGTGTTTCATCTGTATCCACCAATCCTCTGCTCTAGATTCATTCTTTCAAGCAAATACTAGATATTTCTGTGTTATGCTTTCCAGAGAGAGAGCCTGCAAAATTCTGTGAGGAGGAGGCATTTAGGGATCTAACTTCTTGAGCATCTTTCCTCCTTGTGTTCTTTATCCTAGCCTCCTTTGCTTCTGCCCTAGGAGTACAAGGTACTGCCAGTTCCTGTTCTTTTTTAAGGAATCTGTCTGTGGTTTCAATCAACTGAATTCTCAGCTTCCCCTGCATTTGGTTTAGGATACAGATTTTTTTAAAATATATTTTTTAGTTGTAGACAGACACAATACCTGTATTTTATTTATTTTTATGTGATGCTGAGGATCAAACCCAGTGCCTCACATGTTTTAGGCAAGTGCTCTACCACTGAGCTACAACCCCAGCCCTAGGACACAGATTTCTTGAGTCTCTTAAGTCATTTGCTACTTGTTCATCTGCTTCCCAAACTTCCAGAATTTGACATGGTTCTATTTTCTCATCTATCTTTGTGTTTGTAAGGTTATGTTAGTAAGGAATAAAAGAAATACTTCACTGAGTTTTTGTGTGGCTTGGGGAATAAGTGAATTTAGATGCAGTTTTCCTGTGTGCCACCTTCTCCAGAAGTTGGCTACTAATCTTTTCATTCTTGCCCTATCCTATCCTATTCTACTCCACTCTGTAACCCTATTTTATGTATGTATGTATTGGCCTTGGAGACTCCCTTTTAATCTTCTAAGAACTAAAAGAAGTCTTCTGGGTTTAGCATGCCTCTTCTGACTTCAAGTCCAAGCAAAGTTAAGGAATCCTGCTTTTGTGCCTCCCTGGCATTTCTCCTCACCTCTTTTAGAGTTGTTCGCTTGCACACTGCTTGCTGCATTGCGGCCTCTCTACCTGTCTCTCTGCCCTGTTGGCCTGTGAAGCAGGGCTTGGGAATACTTATTTTTCACTGTGTCATGAGCACAGGGCCTCACTGCCAGTGGACATTTGTAACCTTGCTGAAAGGATAATTGAGCATTGTGCTTCTGGGGGTGGAGACAGATAAGCATACAATGCCCCTTTCCTTCTTGTCTTTTTTCAAGCAGGACTATTTGGTAAAATTTGAGCAAAATATGCCTTGTCTGCCTGTTATGCAAGTTGTCCCCTTTGCTTTCAAGTCTGGTGTTTTTTACCCAGTCAGCAGGTTGGAGAGGGAGGGAGGGTGGCTCTCTGAGTGTAAACATCCTAACAAAGAAAGAATGGATCCAGTGGACATGTGTTGTTCCCCTCCCCAAAAGAAAGCCTCCCCACCCCCATGTTCTATACTCTCCTTCACACTAGAGAAAGAGAGAATGTATTCTGTCCAGACAGTTACTTCGTTCTGCACTGTATTCCATTGCTCCTCCCCTTTGGACAAAATGTTAGGAGAGTTTTAAAAATTACCAATTATGTTCTTGAAAAGTCTGATGATAAGGTATGATTCATGTGAGATCCTGGTAAAAATGCAAATATATAACATTGAAAGGATAATATTTAACCTGTTGTTTCTTCAAGTATGTTCCCCAAGATGCTAACCATATCCTTCAGGAGGAAAGAAATAGGAAAGTAGTGGTCAAACACACTTGGCATATTGGATGAACACAGTTAAATAGGGTTTCCTTACTTCAAGACTCCCCAGAGCCTTGTTCTATGCACTGTGAACCTCCTAGAGGGCTGTATGTTAGGCAGCTTTTCCTAAATTGATTTTTCTTTTCATCTGGGGATTGTGAGTGTAATTTGGGAAACAGCTCCTTAGCTTGAATCCATCCTTTGTGGTCCTATTCTAATGGTGCTTCCTCCAAGGCTTTCCTATCTACTTACAGAGATACAGAACCTTTTCCTTCTTTGACTTGTACTTCCTGCATCATCTAATTGCCTCCCTGCTTCTCCCCTGTTCCTTGGATGTGTTTTGTCACTTCCCACCCCCTACCTTTTGTGCCCTGAACAAAAGTGCTCAAAAATTGTTTTGCAGCCCTGCACTGTTTCCTTGGAGGAGCTATCCTAGAGTCCAGAGGCTCTGGCAGTCAGGGAGCCTGAGAGAGGTCTGGAGACTGAGACTCTCACTGCTCAGGCACGTGGACAGATGGCCAGCTCCTCGGGAGTATGTAGGGCCAATTTAAGAGGCTGCTTCTGAAGGGTAGAACTGGCAACCAAAAATAGGAGATGCCAAGAATGTGAATCAAATGTGCTTAAGTTCTGTTGCGTGCCTGTGGTAAGCCTTGCATGGTGAGACTTAACCCTAACCTTCAAGTAGATGATATTCTTCCCATTTCATAGATGAAGAAATGCAGCATCAGAAAAACAAAGTAGAAGGAAGTGGAAGTGGAACTACAGTCAATCAATCAATCAACTATACTCAGCCGTTTTCCCAAAGAGCTCCCCATTTTATAAAGTGGAAAGTTCTGTAAATAAGTAGTTAGGAACACGGGAATAACTGTAGTAATGAAACTATGTTCAAGGTCTTATGGTAGAATCAGATAGCAGAACTATGCTTGACAGGTGGGAAGGGAGAGGTAGAAGGTGGCAAATCCAGGAAAAGACGCAAGTGGTGCCTAAGCAAGGTGGAGTAAACATCCTGGGGCAGAAGGAACTGAAACACACAAAAACAACGACAGAAAACTGAAGTATAAGGGTCGGAAATACCATGAGGAATTCAGTGTTACTGGGACTTTAAGTGTGAGATATGTAAGAAGTATGGCTGGAGAAGTTGAAAGGATTTTGAAGAGTTCTGAACTTGATTTCAAAAACCATGGGAAGCCTCCATAGGCTTTTTTTGTTTGTTTTTAGTTTTGATTCACTCTACACAAATGGAGTACAGCTGTTGTTTCTCTAATTGTACACAAAGTAGAGTCACACCATCCGTGCAATCATACTCCATAGGCTTTTTAGCAGAAGACTGAACTGTCTAGCATGTGCCAAGCTGTGGGAAAGGAAATCTGAGTTAGGTAGGGCCAGAGGTGGGACGATCAGCTGCAGATCTCACTGGTTGTGTAGGTGAGATTGGATGAAGTGTGTCCCTGGGCTGTGGCAGGACAGGAGGGAAGGAGAGGACTGGTTTGATGAAAAGTCAGCAGGTATTAGGAGGCGGAGAGGAGTCTAGTTCAACTCTCAGGCTTTTTGTTTATATGTCCTCCTTCTTTCACTGAAATTTCAAGTCTGCTCTTGTAGGTTTATGAACAGTAATTGGGAGATAGTGTTTTATGGAGAGGTTGTGACATAAGATTCCTTTAAATATCATTGACTTTAGAGCATTTATAATATGTCATACATATCAAAATTCTTATTTTCATAACTCTAGGAATAAATCTCTTAGGTAAAAGCTGTGGTTCCTAAACCAGGTTGTCACAGATCACCTGAGAATATTTATCCCCCAATTTGTAATTATAAAATATTTCAGGGCTGGGGGTATAGATAAGTGGCAGAGCACTTGACTTTTATGGACAAGGCCCTGGGTTTGAGCCCCCGAACCTCAAAAAGTAAAAGAATAATAATTTCATTCATACTGAAAACTTCATTAATAAAGTGAACATATATTCAACAACTAGATTAAATGAGTTTTAACATTGTGGCCTTATTTCTCAAATATATGTGTATGTATGTATGTGTGTGTGTTCGAATATGCTGAGCCATATGAAAATTGCAGACATTATAACACTTCATTCCAAATGCTCATTTCAGTATTTATCTTCCAAGAATAAAAATGTTTGAGAAAACAAAATGATTGTGTCTGATACAAAACCCAAAATGATCCTCTACTATAAGACTATCTTTATCCAGTTATGACCAGGGAATGCTTTTACTTAGTTTATATTTTTGAATATTAATTACTAATGGGAGAACCTCTTTGTAGTAGTCTAGGTTCCACTTCTGCTTCTGGTTTTTCTTTTTTACTTAAAAATTATGAAATAAAGCATACTTATAAGAAATTTAAATAGTGCAAATAGAGAAAGGAAAAAAATATCTAAATTAAAATGGAAAGCCTTTTCTCATGTATTGGAAGTTAACAAAACAGACTTCCTTACTTAGAATATCTAAGAAAGGGATGTAGCAATTTTATTTTTAAGAAACTCTTTGGGTGAGTTTTATGTAATTTACCAGGACCAGCATTGGGGAATCCTGGTCTGCTGTGAGGTGTAGCTATAACCATCATTTTTACATGAAATCAAAAAAAGAAGTGTGCTTACAATGTATTGAGCTGTGTGCTAGGGACTGTGGACAATCTAATGAAATATGTAAATTGTTATCTGTCTCCAAGAACATCTTGTTGAAGAGATAAAACTGACATTTACAAAGTTATTAGGAGGAAGGGGATTAATATTTACGGAGCACTTACAATGTGCCAGATACTGTGACAGATGATTTACAGAAATATTTAAATCTCATAGTAGTAGTCCTTGAGGTAGGTAATATTATTCCCATTTTCTAGATGGGGGAACCAAGGCTCCAAGAGTGACTTGCCCAAGGTCATTTAGTTTGTAAGGGATGGAACACAGTCATAATTTCAAATCAAACCCATCTGTATCTTTCCACTATAAGGTTACCTCTCAAAGTGACAGTGGCCAACATTGCATTGAATTGAATTCCCTACTAAAGAGTATTCTTACCACTACTCTGATATTTGAATCAGAAGAGTTTTATAACCTAATATGATCAAAAGCCGAATTTAATCCCATGTTATAAATTTTCAGAGGACAGGCCAGGAAGAGAGGGGGAGATGTATCTGTTGCCCTGAAGGAAGAAGCAATGTAGGACAGGCAATGGGAAGCTAGGAAAAGAATGGCTGGGGGCAGGGTGGGGTTGTTTGCCATGTGGCAGAACAGAGGAGGAATGGGGAGGAGGTGACAAAAGGCCATTTCCTAGGACTTTCCCAGCCACTTACTACCTGAGATAGCCAGGTACAGCAGAAAGAAGCAAAATGATCATGTACTATAATTTTCATCTTCAGTTTTGATGAATATAAGTACATAAATGGTATTTTAAAAATCATTTCAGTGCTTTATTAAATAGTGGAGAGTTTATTCCCTATAGTTTTCTCACTTATACTACACCGTGGTTTTTCTTAACGTCCCATTCTCTCTTCAGACCCACTCTGAACAAAAAAGGGCAACCATTGAGGGTCCTACAGCTAAGTCCTACAGCTAAGTAGTTACTTGCTGTTAGGACCCCTGCCAGATGTGCAAACATAAGTGACATTTGAGAGAAAATGCAATAATGGAAGTCTGTATGAGGAACAGAGCTTGCTCACATAGAAGCGAGAAGGGGGTGTGTGTTTGCGTTGGCTCTCTCAAGTTCTCTGAAGATTCCTTCCAACTTTGTTCTGATTATCTTCAGAGCCTGGAGTGGGGATCTTTTGCAAATGCTGCTGTATATATTAAAGTTAATGATGTGACAGAAAGAGGATACACTTAGGAGTCAAAACAGACCTGGATTAGTATTCCAGCAACTTGCCTACCAGTTTTTAATTTTATTTTTTCTTAAAACCTTAACTTTATTAAGTCTTGTAGGTCTTTGTAATTTGTAGTTACACCTCTCATCTCTCTGCCAACATTAAATTTACTCTCACCTTTGGATAATCCTCAGTAGCAATTACTCATGCACTAATATTTCTTACCGAGACAAATCAACTTCCCCAAATTCACAATTTTTTTTCTAATTTCACCTCTTAAGTACTACAAAATAAATTCATTTTCTAATTTAAAAATCTGTTGACATTGTATCCACCTGTCACTAGCTCCTCCTTTCTTTGTTCCTTTTCTGATTAAAACTTATAAATTGCCTATAGTTTTGACTTTGACTTTAAATTTCCCATTATTCTGTCCTTGTCTGTGCCAATCAGTGACCTTCAGTTGTCAAATCTAAGGTCACTTATTTCTGCTACTTCTCGGCAACATTTGATAAAGCTGATCATTATTTTTGGTGACACTCTCCTTTCCTGGGTCCTTTCCACCTCTCTGGGCTCTGCTCAGCCTCTAACGGATGGGGTACACCAGGTTCTGAAATGGGCCCCTCTCTTCTCTATTTATTCACTCTCCATAGATATTCTTTCTTAATCCAGGGGCCTTAAATAACATCCATTTGCTAATGATTCAGACTCTGGAACCTCAGGCTCATGTGCACATAGATGTCTAAGGAGGCATTTCAAGCTTAACACAGCCCAAAGAGGACTTTTGAAGCAACTTCCACTTCAGACTTCTCCTAATTCCCAGTAAGTGGTGCCATTACCCCCAGCATACTCGAGCCAGAACATTGAGGCATTGCTTTTCATTTCTTTCTTTCTTCCCCATCCTCAGCCAGTCCTTCAGCAAGTTCTGTCCTGTCTTCAAAAACTTTTTCCAAATTTCTCTCTTTTCTCCTCCTCACTGCCAGCACCCTAACCCTGGCCATGCTGCCTCTCAACTAGACTACCTGCAGTAGCCTCCTAACTAGTCTCCTTGCTTATGCTTGTATTCATTCCACAGCACTCTCCTTTGTAGAGACCTGAGAAATCTTTTTAAAATGTAAATCGACTTGTGTCACATTTCTTAACATCCCCTGACCCCATACCACCCCATGGCTTCCTACTGCACTCAGAATGAAATCCAAACTCCTCAAGTTGGCTTTCCCTGATCTACGTGACCTGCCCCACCCCCCATTAGTCTTTCTGTCCTCACTTCCTTGATGATGTGCTCAGCCTTGTCTCTCCTTTTGGTTCTTTGACTCTGCCAAGTTCATTCTCACTGTAGGGCCTTTGCACTAGCTCATCTTTCAGCCTGAAGTGTTCTTCCAGTCTTTGCATGTGTGGCTTTCTTATTCAAATCTCATCTTAAATATAGCCACTTCAGAAAGGCCTTCTCTGACAACTCAGACTAAAATAATCCCTGCGTCCTATTTTCATTCTCTACAGCACCTGTCACTATCGGGTAGTTCTCTTGTTCACTTATGTATGCTTTCATTTTCCCAGGCATTCATTGCTGCTTTATTATGCTGAAGGGAGGGGGGATCTTGTCTGCATATTCATCATGCTGTCCCCTGTTCCTGGATCTGTGACTTGCACTGAGTATGTAGATACCTAGTATAAAGTTATAATATGACGGAATATGTTCTTCTCATCTGCAAAATGGAGAGGCTAATTCTTATGTCTCAGAGTTGTGTGTACAGATATAATTACAATGATGATAAAAATGAAGCCAAACCATTACATTGTCTAATTTGATAATGCACATAAAGTAAATATGTCTGTTTAGCACATATTGTTTAATAAAAAAAACTATATTTATTTTTAAGTATCTGGATATTGTAGACATTCAACAAAGATTTGTTCTCTTTCTTTCTTGCAGTCTGGGTCCTCTATAGTATTTTATATTTAAATAACCAGCACTCTTTGCCTTTTCCCAGTGAACCATGATTCTAGATTTTTTTTTTTCCCAAAGAAGAGTTTTAAAAAGCACTGTTTAGTGACTAGTCAATATCAGCTCGATTAGAACCATTTATAATGTCACTTTTGTTTCCCCTCTCCTAGTCCAAAGTCACTGCATTATAATAAGACTTAGCTTTCTCTTGCAAAATTATCACTTTCTTCTTCTCTTTGGTTATATGATCTTTGCCAATTAACTCTCCTTTGTTGACAGTTTGGGAATTTGATTTCCTAGTGTTCAGTTTCTCTGAAAAGCATCCCTAGTTTTAGTGTGTATTGGGCAGTTTTTCTTTTGCATTTATTTAGAGTCTGCTGAAGTGCCAGGCAATGGAGATACAGACAGAAATTCAGAGGGACTCTGTCCTTAAGGCCTGTGGAGGAAATAGGATACATAAACCCAGGAGCGTAATAAAGCTTCTATGAAGAGTCCCTGAGGAACACAGGAGGCACAAAGTGGGGAGTAACTGACTCATATAGTGCTTCAGAGAGCCACTGCACACCAGTCAAGGAGAACCCTGTGAGTAAATGTATGATGGGACAAACCTGTCTTGGTCTTCCCTATGGAGCTTGACACAGCCTGTGATCTCAGCTGAGATGTTGGCACAAGGTCATGAGAAGCAAAGCTGGAGAGGGTGCAGGGGCTGGGTCACAGGTGCTTGGTGTGCCCTGCTGGGGATTTGAACTTTCTAATGGTAACAATCACAGCAGCAGCACCTAACACTGAGTGCTTCTTGTATGCCACGCTGTCTTTTTTTCTTTGTGCTTCTTTGTATTCCTTTAATCCATACATCCACCCTATGAGGTGCATACTGTTAAAGTCCCTGTTTGGAAATAAAGAAACGTAGGCTCCAAGAGGATAAAACTTGCCCAAGTTCTCACCCAGCTCACAAAGGGCAGAGGTAGGTTCTGACTCAGACACTTTGACTCCCAAGTTCACTGTCTGAACCAGGGCACTGTCCTTCCTCTTACAGATGTGTGTGGAAGCAGCTGGGAGCCACTGAGGAGATTTAAGTGTGAGAATGGCACGATCAGATTAGTTCTTCCGAAAGTTGTAGTGGAGTCACATTAAAAGCATCTTAAGCAACAAATGCCAAGTTCCATTTCCCTTGGACTTCTAAGGAGGTTTGCTCCCTTTGTGGTGGCATACCATGTCATAACTGGTCCAACACAACAGCTTTTCCTCTGTTCTAGGAACAGAAGGCAGAGTCCTTGGCAGACAGGCATGTAATAGATGAATAGTTGGTTTGTGCTGAGGGGCCCTATTGTTTGAAAGCACTACAGATTCACATTTCTGCAGCCATGGAGCCCCTCCTTGGAGGCAGTACTCAGCTTTTCCTCACCTTCTCCAGGCCACATTCATTTCACAGGCAGCAGAGTCTGGCATTGCTTAGGTAGTGTTCCCCCCTTCCCCCCCATCCTTGTTTCTCTAGGAGTCCATGGGGGCACAGATGCAAGTTAGGTCTATGTGTGATGATCTGTAGCGTACTGGGCCACAGTGTGGAGGAAGGACTGTGCAAGGGGGGAGTGAGCTGGAAGATGAAAGGCTGAGCAGGCTGAGCATAGCAGCTACCGCGAGCTGTGAGAGTTTGGCTTCAGGGAAGACTGGGGCAGGTGAACAGGAGAAATGATTAGGAGAGATGGAAAGGAGTTTGAATATTCTGGTCTAATGACCAGTTGGGTTTGTTCCCTTCATCCCTTTTCTGATCTGAAAACTTATTGCATCATTGTATCTTTTTGTTTTCTTTAAAAATTATTTTATTTGTTCTGATTAGTTATACAAGACAGTAGAATGCATTTATAGATTTTGATGGATCATACATAGAGTGTAATCTCTAATTTTTCTGACTACCATACATTGTGATCCTGTAATATATATATATATATAAAAGTCATTCTGATTTCCAGCTACATCAACTTTAATGACACAGTACTCTCCAAGTTCTTGGCTTATGTCTACTTAAATAACCTAAGGATCATCTATAATTTTAGGAACTTTGATCAGTCCATCTATTTTGTCATGATAGCACATTATTGTTCTTTGCTTAAAAACAGATATTATGTGACTTCTTTTGATAGCCCTGAAAACAAACCACCACTGTGTCCTCATACACGGCTGGTGTTAAGTTCTATAGTTGTTTTGTTTTGTTTGCTGGGGATTGAACCCAGGGCCCTGTGCATGCTAGGCAAGTGCTCTACACTGAGCTACATCCTCAGTCCAAGTTCTGTCGTTTTTAAAGATAGAAATGATTATGAAACAACTTTAAAGAAAATGTTGATGTAATTACAATGATGATAAAAATGAAGCCAAACCACCCAGTACATAGGAAAAAGACATTGGGAGGAACATATCAAAATGCTGACAGTGATTGTGTTCCTACTGGAAATCTATTTTCCCCTTTCCAAATTTAAAAAAAAAAAAAACAGTGTCTGTGGTACATTCAAAATGTTAAGCATTTGTTAAAGAAAAAGTAGGACAAAACTTAAAACATAAGAAGCTCCCTGGAATCCCATAATCCTAACACAGCATATGTTTTTACTTTTGAAATTCCCTTGTTCATATACATGCTGATTTTCCATAGCTGAAGCCCTAACAAATGGAGTTTTGTGTATTCTTTTCATTTTATAGCCCATTGTCAACATTATTTCATAGTTCTGCATAGTTGTCATAATTGGCATTTCTGATGGCTGCCCTGCATTCCATGATGCATATATTCTGTGCTGAACTCTCTTCTCCCTCTTTAGACATTTGAATTGCTTTCAGTTCTTTAACTATTTCAGATAAGATGTATTGAGAATTTTTGTTCATTTAGCATTTTGAGTTCCTTCATTTCTTTCCTTCAAGTGAATTCTCAGCAGTGAATTCACTGTATGAAAAGTCTGAACTCAGTTATGGTTTTTGGTAAGGTCTACTTTCTGGAAGAGCTGTTTGAATGTTGATGTTACTAGCATGGTACCTATTTACCTTCCCTGTGCTTCTTTCACTGCTGTTGATTCCCTATGACATTTTAATAATGTGCTTTGTTTCTAAATAAGTCAAGTTTAATGAATAATTCATGTTATTGAAAATTTATAAAAATATAGAAAGGTATAAATGAGACAATAAGCTATTCACAACCCCACCATCCAGAGGTAAGGATTTTTAAAATGTATTTCTTCCAAGCATGTATTTCATAATGTTACATCA
>JAJEJO010003417.1:252265-281859 GCA_020662805.1 Glaucomys volans
GTGTGTGTGTGTGTGTGTGTGTGTGTGTGTGTGTGTGTGTGTTGGAGGGCTACCGTGAGGGAGAATTTGTATCTTGTCTTCCCCACAGGAATTTGCCTGGATACAGACAAGCTAATGCACAGGAAAGCACTTAGCAAACTTGAAGTGCTCTGTAGATGTAAAAACTTTCTTATAGTGACAGTACGTACGGAACCCTGCCTAACAGGGCTGTTTAAAGATGAAATGAGCCAGTATGTGTAAAGTGTCTGGGCTTTAGATAAATAGTTATTCTTTTGCATGCCAAAGGAACTGTCACAAACTTGGGAGAAGTCCTGTATTTTATCTTCATCTATTTGGGTGTCAGATCATGTAGACACTTACATTGCTTTTACTTTTTCTCCTGCTTCCAGTGAGAAGGGAATGTATTTGAACAGTGGAGGGAAGCATCCGGTCTCCCTCCACAGTCCTCTTGCTATGGAGGAGACACCTCTGTCCTTGGTAGGCCTCTGGTTGCTGGGGTGGAGGACCATCAGGGGAAATGTCTGAGCCCAGTTCTGGACCTTGGCCCTGACCTCTGGCCGTCTGGCCTGGCTGCATTGTGTGTACAACCTGAGGGAGGAGACAGAGGAAGCTGATAAGGGGGCCCTTCCGGTCCAGCCAAACAGGCACAGAAAAGCTTCTGCAGAAGAAAGATTAGACACAGGCCCTGATTTAGAAAACACAAATGGGAGGGCAGTGGGGCAAAACCCCAGAGCTCTTTGCAGTGGTATTGTTTATTGTTGAAGGACCACAGAGGGAACCTTGCCTGCTTGTGCAAAAGACGGAAACAGCCAGTTAGATTTGGAAGTACCATTTTTAGATCTGTTCAACAAACATGTTTGCAGATAGAAACTCCCCAACTTGGAGAGGGATTAGTGAGTGGGAAGGGTATCCTTTTTCTTCTCCCAGGAAACAAAATGCCAGTATTCCAGGTGCATGCAGGTCTCTCTGACAGGCATCTGCTCCCAGGTGCTATGGTACAAAACAGATTGGTTCCACCCAGGGAACTGAGTGGGAGCCCAAGTGGGTCCTAAGCAGTGGCCCCTCCCTTCCCCTCCCACCTGTCTATGGAAAACCAAATCTGTGTGGTTTTCACTATAGCAAGTGAAAACATTAGAAGATAATTCAGATATGTGCTTTGGTTAATTCTGATGAAATGCTATTTTGTAGGTTAATTTTCATCTTTCTTTCATGTTTGGAATCCCAAATCTATTTTGTATTTCTAGGAAATATAAGAATATAAAAGACAACATATATCAAGAGTAAAATAAAATGTTTTATTGTCTAAGTTTTTGAAAATAATATTCAAGAGATCTGCTTTATTTTTCACTTTTATTTCTTTGCATGTCTTAAAATATTCTAAGGCCTGCTTTTCAGCTTCCTTGTCCTTACTCCATCCATGGCATGGATGGATGCCAGCCACCCATGGTAGTTATGCCTGTGGTCTTTCCCAGTAGGGACTTTTATTTGCAGACCTTATTTGTCCTGGCAGCAGCCCTGCTTCAGAGTCAGGGGACCTGTATAGTCCATTGCTTATGTGCCACTGGCCTAAGGCAAGTTACTTACTTGGTTTCAAATGCCTACACCATAAAATGGGTAAAAAAGACAGACTCCTCATGTTTACTCAGGAAGATTTTGTGTCAAGTGAAGTGAGAGCAATTTCCAAGCTTTACAAATGTATTTTTCTTTACTAATGTCACAAACTATTGTTTGATCCATTGGTTTTGGTTTTTATATGATGAATACTTGGTTTTTGAGACTTGTTGGTCTCAAAAAATGAATCTTCCTTTTAGGGAGTTGCTGTACTGAGGCATGCTTTAACGGAGAAAGCAATTATCTACACAGTGAACTAGAAAAGGCAACTCCAGGGTTTTAGTGATGCATTTCTTCCTTGGATCTGGGATCCAAGAGGGCAGACAAAGAGAAAGACAGAAACAGAGAACCCCAAACAGATTTTTTTAAAGAGCCTCTCTTACTATATTAGGAAAACTGTCTTGCCCTTCAAGCATTACTGGAGACTGGAATGGAAGTGTAGAGTATAACTCAAGAGTTGGAGGTTCTGTTCTTCCCTTGAAAAAGTTAAATCTTACAGCCTTCACAGGGGAAACCACTGTTGCCGATTTCTTTTGTTTCATTCCAAAAATATCTTATAAATCAACAGATATACAATTGTATGTCCTTACCCTTTTTCCATGTTATACAAACCTTGTTTCTTTCACTTAATACACCTTGCATACATCCAAAGCAGGCTGTGTGGCCCACTGACATACAGTTGCCATGATCCATTTTTTTTTTCTGCTGAGGGACTTCTAGGTTGTTTTTATAACCGTTATTATAAATGCAGTACAGCCATAGTGAACATCCTACTACATGTTCCTTTGTTCATATGTAGACATGAGTATCAATGTGTCAATGAGTATGGATGTATGCTGGATTCCTAGAATGCAGTTGCTGGAACAGGGTTTGTTACATCATATTTAAATTGTCTTCCACCAGTAGTACACAAATGCCTCATTTCTCTGTATTCCATTACAGAATGAAGTTTGCCAATTTGAGATGAAAAATGGTCTTTCATTATAAATTGATTGTTTTAATTATAATTTATAGCTCCAAAATTAGTTTGCATTTACTGATAAGTGAGGCTGATCTTTTTTTTAAGTGCTATTTTATTTCCTTTTTTGTGAACTCTTTATTCATGTCCTTAGCCCATTTTTCTATTGGGTTATTGACTTTTTATTTATAGGAATTCTTTATGCAATTAATGGAATGAGACTCAATTACATGCATTACAGATATTCTATTCTAGTCAGTTCATTTTTACTGTC
The DNA here is from genome assembly GCA_020662805.1 of Glaucomys volans. Lineage (NCBI taxonomy): Eukaryota > Metazoa > Chordata > Mammalia > Rodentia > Sciuridae > Glaucomys > Glaucomys volans. The sequence goes on from JAJEJO010003417.1 coordinate 255,109, forward strand.
TTGCAGAATTTTTTTTTTTTGTTTATGTTTTTTGGGAACTGGGGAATGAACTCAGGGGCACTGGGTCACTGACCCACATCCCCAGCCCTATTTTGTATTTACTTAGAGACAGGGTCTCACTGAGTTGCTAAGGGCCTCGCTAAGTTGCTGAGGTTGGCTTTGAACTCGCGATCCTCCTGCCTCAGCCTCCCAAGTCGCTGGGATTACAGGCGTGCACCACTGCGCCTGGCATAATTTTTTTAAATTAATAAAATTAATCATTTTGTTTTGCAATTTAGACTTGATTTTGAGTAATCCCCCACTTTAAGATTTTATGCACACACATAATCTAGTATTTTCATGCTTTCATTTTTAAGATTTTGAATCAAGGCACTTTTTACTCATTAGCTGTATGATTCTGAATAAATTAACCTCTTTGAACTTCAATTTATTCATATAATGTGAATATAATTCCCATTATATTCCCATCTAATGGGCTAGTGCAACAATTATAGGAGATGATATATGAAAAACATTTAGCACTGTTCCTGGTACCCTGCATGTTCAAATCATGGTCCAAGTACCCAGGAACCTGGGAAAGCAGTGTGTTCTGGGTGGCTAGAATTGTCACCTTGTGACTCACTCCTGTGTGACTTAGGGTGAGATATTTCATTACCTAAACCCTGTTTCCTAATCTGTATAATGAATAAGAACTAGTTCAAGAAGTTGTTGGGAGGTTCACATTAGAGCAAGCATGTGAAAGCATTTGTAAACTGTAAAGAGCCATATAACAAAATGTTGAGAGTTTATGACCTGGTGAATGAGGAGCAGCCATGGCACAGGTGGGTATTTGACATCCGTGGCCAAGGAGAATAATTAACTTGCAATAACATAAAATTAGCAGCTGATGTAAAGCAAGTGAGCTTGCAGCAGTTGATTATAGTAATGGTTAGTAATTGCCTCCTCGTAATTAAGCAATAATGAGCTTCCTGGGACAGAACCTTGTTAGAGTGAAAGATGGATCAGAGGCTTTCAATTCAATGTATACTAATTGAAGACAGCAATGGGGTAAGCAGAGATGAGTGTCTTGTTGGAGTACAGTCCTTATCTTTAAGGATAGTAGGGGGAGGATAGACATGCAGGGCACAATTCCCTTTGCCAGGCAGACACACAGGCTGAATGTAGTCTGTGGAAGGTCCAGAGTGCTCTAGAATTGTCAAGGAGGAAGCAACTTATCTCCAGAGACCCTTTATTCTGGCCTAAATCTGGACCCTGGAGTCTGGCTGATTCTAAAGAGGTCCAGCCTAGTAATGCCTTTTAGAAATTTTGCATATTGTCATTTGTTATTCCTGTTTGCTTCTCTTTTGGATTGGTAGAGTAATCTTGTTTCTCATGCGCTGCCCATCTTTCTTCACAGTTCTGAGTGGGAGTGGTGTGTATTTATGGCCCCTTCTGCTATGACCTGGCTATTCAATTTCCCTGGGTAGGGTTGCAAATAAAATATAGGCTGCTTATTAATTTTGAATTTCAAATAAACAACTTTTTTTTTTTTTTTTTGCACAGGTCTTATGTAATATCTGGGTCACACTTTTATCCTTAAAAAAAATTTTTTTTGGTACCAGGGATTCACCATGAGCCACATTTAACCATGAGCCACATTTCCAGACCTTTTAAATATTTTATTTACAGGCAGGGTCTTGCTTAGTTACTTAGGGCCTCGCTAAATTGCTGAGGCTGACTTTGAACTTGTGTTCCTCCTGCCTTAACCTCTCAAGCCATTGGGATTACAGGTGTGCACCACCATGCCTGGCTACACTTAGATCTTAAAAAGTTATTTGTTTATCTCATTCAATATTTGGAACAAACATTCAAATTTACTTGTTGCTACCTGAAACTGAAACTTAAGTGGTGTCTTGGCTTTCTTTGGCAACCCTACCTAGGCAGCCCTGATTTTAAGTAATTTTAAGTATTTAAGTATTTTAAGAAATACAAAATACTAAAATATCACAGTCTTGTTTCATGGAACCCTGTAGCAAGGGATATTGAAAGGTGTTATAAGAGAAAAGAATTCTCAGCTAAAATCATTCTGGACTAAACAAAGCTAGCCAGTTTCCTTCATCATGGGAGTTTTCACAACATTTTATTTTTTGTTGAAAATTTGTTTTTTTAAAAATTCTTTTTAGATATACATGATAGTAGAGTGTATTTTGACATACATATGTGGAGTATGACTTATTCTAATTGGGATTCAGAACATTTTAAATCTTCAGGATCAGATTATAGTATTTAGCATTTCTCAAAGTTATGTTACTGTGAAGTCATCCTCCTCAAACTCTCCCTTCTTGAGTAGTTAGGGTAGAAGCAAATGTTGGATGAATGATGAGGGTGTCTGGTAATGAGTTTTATTTTGCAGACTCTAAGTTCTGTTTGGGGTTTTGGAAAATACCACTGTAAAAATACAAAAGCAAAACAAAACAAAAAAACCCTTAACTTGATGCTATGATGCTGGTTTTGTTTTTTAAATCCAAACATTTATAATAAAATATACGTAGAATAAGTGCACATAAATAGACTAGAAGGAATGTACAACAAAATGTCAATTGTAATTATACCAGGAAGAGGTATGGGTAGGGGAAGATTATGGATGGTTTCCTTTTTCTTTGTGTTTGTATTTTCTGCAGTTGGTAAAAATGACTCAAAAGATTAAAAATTTTTTACTTTATTTTTAAAAGGGACATTTTCCATATATTATCTTACTTGCTTTTCAACTCAGTAATATAGGTTCTAATGTTTATTATCCCCATTTTATGGATAAGGAAACTTTACTCTTCTCTCTAGTAGATGCAGGCTTCCTGGTTTCATCACTACAGCCTCAGTGGTGAGAACAGTGCCACATGCTGTCATGGGAAGGGCCCCTCGTACCTGTTCACCAACACCCTCCATTTACAGACCAAGTTGAGGCCCTGGGAGGGAAAAGAACCTGCCTGAGACACATGGTTTTTGAATAGGGACAAGTGCCCACAATGTTTTGGGGGCAGAGTCTGGGGTTAGAGCTGGGAGGGGAGGACCTGGCACTGACTTTATTATGCTGAGTCCCAGAGGGCAAGGGGGGAAATACACAGATGTGCAACAGTGAATGCATTTATTTTCTTAAGGCCACTTTTAAATACTGGTTTATGTTACCAAATTTATGTTGCTTAGAATGGTTTTCTTCCTTTTAAGCTTTTCATACTAATTTTCATTTCCTGTTATCTTTTTTTTTTTTTTTTTTTGGTACTGGGGATTGAACTCAGGGGCACTCAACTACTGAGTCATATCCCTAGCTCTTTCTTTTTTAAAATTTTTTTATTTAGAGACAGGGTCTCACCAAGTTACTTGGCACCTCACTGTTGCTGAGGCTGCCTTTGAACTCATGAGTCTCCTGCCTCTGCCTTCCAAGCTGCTGGGATGAGTTATAGGCATGTGCCACCACGCCCGGATTTTTCCTGTTATCTTTTTGAAGTTAATTTTTTTCTTTTCCTCATTTATTTTTTTTCTTTTTGAATCTCATGCACATACCCATTTATTTAGAACTAAGGTGGTTATTATATTTGAGATTTTACCTGTTCGTCTGAGCAGTGTTCCTGTTTATTCCCCTGTGCTTGGTACTTAGTTGCATGGATGAATGGTGACTAAGTTGTGGGAGTGGCATTCAAGGGAAGTCTAAGTCTAGTTTCTATGAGAGACCTGGACTTGGGGGCACAGTGAGGAGCAGCATATGATCTGAAAACCAGTGTGTGGCCCCATCAATGTGGGTGTGATGTTTCAGAGCTGGGGTTTCTAGAACACTGCAGTTTGAAGGAGCCTGGGGATCCATTCAGCTGAGCCTCCAATGACAGATACAGTGATGTCAGTCACAAGACAGGAGACAGCAGCATTCTGTTGGAAAAGCAGTAAAGCTCTGGAGTCTATTGGACTTGGGTTTGTATCTATCCTAATACTCATTAGCTATGTGTCTCTAGGATAATCTCTTTGTACACCAGTTTCCTCTTTAATAAGTTAGTTATGATAATAAGAGTACCTACATCATAGGGTTGTGAGGATTAAATGTGTAAATACATGTGACCGAGTACCTGGTACATAATAAGCTTTGAATAAATTTTTGCTATTATTATTATTATTATTATTATTATTATTATTATTATTGACAGTAACAGAATGGGAAATACCCAGAATAGTGCTTGGCAAAAGACCATCTTCTAATGTGCTTGATCCAACTCACTTGGAATTACTAAATGTGAGACAAGATGTGACTTTGGCCAGTTTAGGGCTGGTTGTAGTTAGTTTTCTTCTGAATGGGTCTCTCCCCACCCTTTGATACTTTCTCATCACAATGTGATTGGTGATGCCTGGGCTGTTATGTTATAGACCAAACAGAAGGGCTTACTCAAAGCATGGTATTTCCAGAGAATCTGTGAAACTTTCATTCAGTCATGTGTTTTCTATTAGAAACAGAACATTAATCAAAGCAAGTAATCTCAAGTTTATAGTCCATCTTAAGCCGCAGAAAGCCTGCAGTTTTAAACTGATCAACCCATTTCCCCCAGAGGTTCATTTAAAAAAAACTTGGGGCTAGGAGTATAGCTCAGTGGTAGAGCACATGATTAGTATGCACGAGCCTCTGGGTTCAGTTCCCAGCTCCAAAAACCAAAAAACCCAAACTGAAACATATTCAACAAAGCATGAAAGTTTCTTATAGAAAGGGGAAGTATCTTTTTTCTGCGGTTTGCTCCAGATGGTAACCAGGTGACACAGCATTGCCAGAGTCCCTCTTTCTTCTCTTCATAAAGATACACAATTTGGGCATTGGTAACTTTCTTTTAGGATCACTGTTTCTGAGTTCTTTAGTTTTGGAATTCTCTGGATTTCTTACTTTGTTCCTTTGACATCAGGCAAAGATGGAGAAATAAATGTGTGTGAAACAAGCTAAGCACAGGAAAAGAATGCAGCCCAGTCCCATTTCCTGTTTCTCATTGGCTTATGAGAGCAGTGAGTCCTGGTTCACACAGCTTTAGATCTTCCTGCTAACCTTGCATATCCTTGAGTTTTGTTTTATTTTCTTTTCACTTTTAACAGTGAGTTTTAACTGACATATCACATACCTGAAATGTATCAGGAGTTTGACTTAGTTTCTTATTTGAATTACTATAATTGTGGTAGGATTTTGGGTCTGAAGCTAGAGGAGAAGAGAAAAGGGAAATCATATTATAAAAACGCTTGCCCTTCCCCATTCAATTCATCACACCTTTCTTGAGGTCTTACTGTGAGCTGGGTATAGTGAGAGGCACTATCTAGTGGTTCAAAGATGTGGGTGCTGGAGCCACATTTCTGGATTTGAATTTCAACCCCACTAGTTAGCAGCTGTGGAACCTCAGCACCTTCTTATTTCACTTCTCTGTGCTCATCTGTCATTCAGGAATGCCAAGTGTCCACCCCATAGCTGTTGTGACATTAGATGACTTTATGTTGAGATGACGATGATAATGATGGGGAGAGGTTGGGAACAGGGCTCAGTCACACACTTCATTACCCTCATGTTTCTCTGTCATGAGTGAGTCAGTAGTGCTGAGGTGCTTATGGATGGGGATGAACTATGAGTCAAGTAGTTACAGTAAAGGGTGGTGGGTATTAGCATAGGAGATGAGGAGGGTCTTAGGAGAACATTCAGCAGGGGGTGCCCAAGCTGCTCCCTGTCAGGTTAGAGAAGTAACCAGAGAAAGGGATGTTTCAGTTGAGATCTAAAGGGGAAGTAAAAGTTAGCTGGACTGAGTGAGGGTATGGGAGGTTAGGTCATGTGTTCTGGGCAGAAAGATAGTATATATGAAGGTCTGAAGAGAAAAGCAATCCCACAGTGTTTAAGGAAGAGAAGAAATCCAGTGAGCTTCAAGTGTGGGTTATAAGGAGGGTGGTGAGAGATGAGGCCAGCAATGAAGGTGGAAATCAGCTGATGGAAAACTTGTGAGTCATATGAAGGAGTTTGGATGACTAAGGGCCAGGTCCTGTCCTTGAGGTTTCCATTCTTCAAGCATCACCATTGTTATAAGTTATATTAGCTTAATTTTGTTAATGGGGAAGTTGAAGCCCTGGAAAATTGTCACTTGCCCAAAGGCACAGAAGGCAGCACAGGTAGGATTTGAACCTGGATCTCTCTGGCTCCAAAGTTAGAATTCTTTTGATGAACACACATACTCTTGGAACTTAAAGTCTGGCTGTTTTATGATTTTGGGTCACCTTTAGTTTTCCTTGTTCTCAGTTTGCTCAGGTAATATACCTGAATACTGTATATTACCTGAGAATTTAGCCTATGGACTTGTAGAAACAAATGGTAATATACATAAAGGGCCGAATAGTGCCAAACATATGGACAACAACCACTGCTTATGGACCCAGATTCTTACACAAAGAAATATTTTCCTCCACAGTCCCAGTGAACTGAGAACCCAGAGCTGCCACCTGGGTGTTGGCTTGTCATCTTGCCAAGAGCCAATTGAAGTCCGTGTGGATAGCATGTTTGTATGCAGGGAATTTAATCCCCTAGCTATTTGACAGGTTTAATCCACTGGGCTCTTCTGCCTGCAATCATTTGAGCTTTAGTTCTGCTGATAGGAGTGACCTTGAGGCTTCTCTAACACTCTCAAGCACCGAGGGGCTCATTGTCCTTTTCTTCTCCCTCCAAAGTCTACTGGGCCTGTACTACCTCTGACTTATTTAACTTTTTTGTTGTTAACTTTGCTGATTTGGTTTTGAGGGCAGACACTGGTTTGCCTCCCAGGTGATTGAGAACTATAGTAACACTCAATAGGTAACTTGCTTTTGCCAGGAAAGGGTACCAAGGCTCCTTGAGAGGTTGTTTTTAAAATCTTCAAAAAAAAAAGTCCTCTGAAGTAGACAGCTTATAGTATTCTTTTCAGCACAGTCGGAGAAACTGAGGCCTATACTTAAGCAATATGCCCATTAATTCTTTCCTTCTATGGTGTAGACATACTCCATAGTTACTAAGGGTAACTCTGTCCCAGAGGGTGCGAATATGGAGTTGAAAGACATAATCACTTCCCTCAAGGATGAGACAGATATTTGAATAACGGTACATAGGAAGTAAAGTTTTAGGACAGAGGAGTGGTAGAAGTGGTTTGCCTTAAGTAAGATTAGTGAAATATTCAGAGAGAAATAGCTGTTTGCATTGGGTCTTGAAGGGCTTCATAATTTTGGAGGGAGGGCATCCCGGGCAGAGGAAATTGATAAATGCCAAAGCCCAGAAGAATGAAAAGATAGGCACTTCAGGGTCCCTTTAGCATCTATGAGTTTGGCAGAAAGTGTATAGGAATAGGTGGGAGTAAGTAAGACAAGACGACTATAACTTCCTCTGGTAAGACCCTAGGACTTGAAGGAGACCAAAAAGGTCCTTCATAGTTCCCTTCCCTTCAGTCTCCTAGTTTCTGTTACTTCTTTCCAGAGCCATGCACAGCCCATAAACATCCTTAAGCTCTGGATAGACTCTCCTTTGTCCCTCTTTCTCTGTACTACCCCCTACTTGTCTGGTGATATTTTTATTTTTTCTTTTTAAAATTTTTTTGTAGTTGTAGGTGGACAGTATGCTTTTATTTTATTTATTTATTTTTATGTGGTGCTGAGGATCGAACCCAGGGACTCACACATGCTAGGCAAGTGCTCTGCCATTGAGCTATACAGCCCCAACCCATGATGTTTTTCTTATACTGAAAGAAAATGGATCTTATCACCTGAGGACTTGTGACTGACTGCTTGGAGGAATAAAGGTTACCAGGTGAAAGGACGTCTGTATCATTTACTTTCTATGGCATGATGTAGCTGGGAAGAATGAAGTCCGTCTGTGACTAAACACCTGTATTCCTCCCTCATTGGCAGGGTCACCAGAGGGGAAATTAAATTGCTCTTCAAATGAGACCGATCTCTTGTTCCTGAGGAGATGGGGCTGGTGCAGCTTGAGTTCTCTGGGTCGCTCTCACTGTTGCCTGTGTTTGCCTTGCAGCTGTGTAAATGAGTATGGAAGATTATGATTTCCTGTTCAAAATTGTTTTAATTGGCAATGCTGGTGTGGGGAAGACGTGCCTAGTCCGACGGTTCACTCAGGTAAGGGCACTCAGAAGCCCAGGTTGGGTTTTGTCAGTCTAGCCTGCCTTAGAGGAGTCTTACGGGGTGGGTGCTTGGTCCCAGTGCCAGCCTCTTGGCGGTGCATTCTTAACACACCCTTCCAAAGTGGTATCAGCTTTGCAGCCTAGGCTTTTTCTAAACCCCCTCAAGGGAGCTGACTGGGGGGGTCAATACAAACCCAACCCTCCCATACCTCTTCTTGCTTCCTTTTATCAAAGGAACAAGTGGTTTTGATTTTAGTGTGAAGTATCAAAAATTAGATAAAAATAAATTATTTCTTAATAATCCAAAGGTGAAAACAAATTAATGCAAATTAAACCTCAAACTCCCTGCCTGTGCCTCCCCATTTCCGCCCAAGAAACTGAGTGAATCATTTTGGTTTAGAACCAAATATGCTGATTTTTCTAAACCTCATAAATGGGAATGAGATGGGAACAGTGAAGAACTCTCTGTACTGAATGTCCTTCCTGGTTTGAATCCTTATCACATGACCTAAGTATAGTTTCCTTTGGGGCTGCCCTCTTGAGACTCACTGGCTAAGATTACATCCTGTTTTAAATTCAGATATCAGAAATCATTCTGAAGTCAGCCATCTTTTGTGTTTTCCCGTGAAAAGTAGAATGATGCCTTTTTGGGGGCTATAATGCATTCAGCTTGTGTTTTCCTAAAGTGCTCATTGGGAAAGTTAAGACTAGCTCTTCTAAGGTGTGGGGAAACCTGGTGCTGTGGAAAGAGCACTGGCTCCAGTCAAGACACAGGTTCTTGTCCTTGTTCTGCCCCAGGCTTGCCCTGAGAGCCTGAGTGCTTCTTCCCCTTCCCAGGCTTCCCAGCTCTGCATGAAGGGCCTAATGAACTCTAAGGCCCCTTTCAGCTCTGACAAGTCTGTGGAAAACTGGAGAGGCAGATTGGATAACACAAACAGCTTTATGGCTCAGAGTCACTTTGGAAATGTCAGGGTTTTTCCCATGATAAGAGAACACAGAAAAGAACTCATGGTTTTTTACTAAGCCTTGGCCTGGTGAAATCAAAAGCAAAAAGCTAACAGGCATCTGGGGCTCAGTTAACCACCCTGGAGATACACTGAAACTCCAACTGGTTTTACATCTATCTAACATTAATAATCCTTTGTGCTTTTAACTGAAGGATGAGACTGTGGAACTACAAAGATACAGATAAATTTTCAGTCCCTTTATCAAAAGTTCCCTTGACCTGTTTCATTACTGAAAGGTCAGAGATTCAATCCAGTCCTCTCATTTTATAGATGAAAACCTTAGAACTAGAGGGACTGAATTGACATGCATATGAACTCACATCACGCTAGTGACAAGAATGGGATTAGAATCTGGGTCTCCTAGTGCTCAATTTGATAATTTCTATGTCCTGAAGGTTCTAACCTCGGAGATCATTCTCTTTTAAAAACACAAACGCTATCATTGAAGATGAAAATGTTTTCCTTCTTGAACAATAATTTTTACCAATAAGCACATTTTTCTTATTTTTCTTTTCTCTCTACTTATTTTCCTCCCTCGTCCCTCAACTACCCCCAAAGTTCATATTTCATAGAAAGGCCTGTTTGTTTGTTATTTAGTAAGCAGTTAAAATGAATTGAATTCAGCTGTTTTTGAGGCATGATGGGTTAGGGAACAAAATGGTGGGGAAAAACATTGGGAAGGATTTGTTTTATTATTTTGGCATTTGTTAGGCTGCAAAACAGCTGGAGTTATAAACTTGAAGCTTGGCAGCCTTGTATGTGATCCAAGCCAAAATAGAAGAAAATTGATTCAATATTTGTAAGTAAAGTTATGAATGTTTATATTTACATCTTTTGCAGAAATGCAATGGAACATTTTCTTTTGGTTTTGAAGCTTAGCCTTTTAAGTTCAAATTTTAATTAAGGAGCTCTGGTTAAGAAATGGAATCAATTAAAAATGCCCCAGTCTTAGATGTTGGAGCTAGTAAAGTTCATTTTGCTTTAATTTCTGGGAATTCTGGAATATGGATGAAAAGGGGAGAGAGACTAGGTGTAGAGCTCTTTCCTGATAGAATTCCTTGCTACCCACAACTTCCTCCCTAAGCTTACAGGAAGTATTATACAATAGTAAATCATATTATGCATGTAGTTTTGCTAATATCCTATCCTTTGGAAACTGCTATATTTCCATTTTGAGGTAAAGCTCATCAGATTCAAGGCACAGAGAGAGGGTGGTTGGTCTGAGGTCACCTGGAAATCCTGTCTGCTGCCTACTGGTTTAATGGTTTCTACTTAATTTTTTGAGGTGTCTTTCTGTCATTGGCCCCAAGTTCATGTAATATGTATGGTACACTGCACTGCAGAAGATAGTGATCACCCTCAGGACAGAGGAAACCTTAAGGAAATGTCACTGTCTTGTTTGGGTTTCTTCTCAGTTCTTTTTCATCTTGGTTGTCTACCCACCCCCATGACTGTCTCTGGTAAGGGGGTGGACATGATAACCAGTTTTTTTTTTTTTTGTAATTTGTTCTTTTCAGATAAACATGAGAGTAGAGTATATTTTGACTTATTATACATGTATGGAATATAACTTTCCATTCTAGTGGATGTACATGATGTGAAGTTTCTGGTCATGTATTCATATATTTACATAGGAAAGTTATGTCTGATTCATCCTACTGTCTTTCCTATTCCTATCCCAACTTCCCTTCATTCTCTTTGTCTTAATACAGTGCACTTCTATTCTTCTCTTCCCTCCCCACCTTTATTGTGTGTTAGCATCAGCAGATCAGAGAGAACATTTGGCCTTTGGGTTTTTGGGATTGGCTTATTTCACTTAGCATGATTGTCTCCAGTTCCATCTATTTGTCATAATTTCATTCTTCTTTATGACAGAGTCATATTTCATTGTGTATGCATACACCATGTTTTCTTTTCTTTTTCTTTTCTTTTTTTACACAACAAACATTTATTTCTCACAGTTCTGGATACACCATGTTTTCTTTACCCATTTGTCTGTTGAAGGGCACGTAGGTTGGTTTCATAGCTTAGCTACTGTGAATTGAGCTGCTATAAACATTCATGTGGCTGCATCACTATACTGCAGTATGCTATCTTAAGTCCTTTGGGTACATACTGAGGAGTGGGATGAGTGGATATAGTGGTGGTTCCATTCCAGGTTTTCGGAGGAATCTTCATACTGCTTTCCAGAGTCACTGCACCCATTTGCAGTTCCACCAGCAATGTATTGCACACAAGACACATTAAAATAAACAACATTTATTGTTACTTGTGTTCTTGATAACTGCCATTCTGAGTGGAGTGAGGTGAAACCTCAGTGTAGTGGGTTTTTTTTTAAATTTTTTGTAGTTGTCGATGGCCAGATGCCTTTATTTGGTTTATTTTTATGTGGTGCTAAGGATTGAACCCAGTGTCTTACACATGCTAGAGCAAGTGCTCTGCCACTGAGCCATAGCCCTAGTTTCTCAGTGTAGTTTTAAGTTGCATATCTCTAATTGCTAGAGATGTTGAATGTTTTTCCATATGTTTGTTGACTAATTGTGATAACCAGTTTTGAGCTTCCTTGATTTTGCCTCTTTGGAGTGTTTATCCATTTCTCCCCACCCTAACAATCCTAGTCTCGTTCCAATAGTTCTGTACATCTGATTTTCGTTTCTTTATTAGAAATCAGGTTTCCTGCACTGCTTTTTCCTGATTCTCCCCCTTCACCCTCTCTCATTCCCTTTGATCCACCTTCTGTTTCTGCTTCTGTCAGGATTTCTCTCCCACCTTCTCCCTCCTTCTTCCCTTTAAAACATACATACAATGTTAAATTAAACCGGGCTTCCATGAGACCAGTCAGTGTTCTTTTTTCTACCTATTAGCTCAGCTAAAGATAGGGCCTGGTATCAGTAATGGGAAATGGGGAAGTATCTTATTTACCTGAAGGATGGGCATAATTGTTGTTTCCATTATTTGTTTCTTAGGGTCTTTTCCCCCCAGGTCAAGGAGCAACAATTGGAGTTGATTTTATGATTAAGACAGTGGAGATAAATGGTGAAAAAGTAAAGGTAAGAGGTTAAATTTTTAATGCGTCTTGTGTGTGCTCTAAGCTTAGGGGAAGTTGTGCAGTCACGTTTTCATAACATTTATTAAATCTCGCAAGAGCCAGGTGTGGCAGTACATGCCTGTAATTCTAGTTACTTGGGAGGCTGAGGCAGGAGGATCAGCAACTTAGCAAAACCCTGTTTCAAAATTTAAAAAAGGCTGGGGATGTAGCTCAGTGATAAAGTACCTGTGGATTTAATCCCCAATGGGGGGAGAAATTTGATTGAAACCCACATTGAAAACAATATATTCAGCTATGAAACTTATTTCTAGTCCCTTTTTGAGAACAGGAAGGGATTTTAGATAATATGTTCACAGATTAGAACAGAGAAAAAAGGGCTAAAGCAAGTTTGTCTTGTTTTCTGTCACATCAGAGGTGATGCAAAAACAAGGAAGAAATTTCTTTTTGAATTTCATGAGTTGGGTGAATAAACTGTGCTGCCTCCTGTAACTGCAGGTCCATGAAAAAGCCTCTTGATTTCCACATTTCATATTTTAGGTAACTAAGCCATATTAATCACTTATTAAAATTATCCTGTCTCCCACATACCTTTATCCCTAATAATAGATAATAAAAGAGGGGTTCAAGAAAGAATCCATGATCTCCACCCTTTCCCCCATTTGGTGGCTTCCAGATAGCTTGGTACCAGGAAGAAGTATGGTATGCCCAGTACCAGAAGAAGGGAGATTGTGTTCACTGCGACCTACTATGTGCCAGTGTTCTGCTAGGTACTTTTACATGTGTTTTTATATTTACCTTAATTTTTACTAAAAACTCTTGGAGGGAAGTGGTATTATTCTTGTTTCACAGACTTCAGAAAAGACAGGTGACTTACTTATTATATAGTCAGAAAGGGAGATAGAAGATTTAAACCTGTTCTGCCTCCCTTCCATTTCCCCTGCTGTGGGATAAGAGGGGAATAAAGGCACAAAAGGCCCATCACCATGGAGCAAAGCAAGGAAGGTGATGGAAGGAAGTGAGACCAAATTACATGGAAAGAGGGACTGTGTTCTACCTGCCACTCATTTATTGAAATTCCATTGTTGGGTCTTTTATTGGTGAGTCCCATGGAAGGAAGTAAAAAAATCAATGAAAGCTGGCATCAGAATTCTAGCTAGATCCCAACCTAAGCATTCCAAATTTGGGTCCGTGTTATTTGCATCCACCTCCCGTATGTACTCCTTCACCTCCCGTATGTACTCCTTCTTTTGAGTTCCTTAGGACGGGCAGAGAAGCTCTGTAATGTTTTTGCAGCATTTCATATATATTTGCCATCACAAAGAAGTTATAGGATGAGGCTTCTGAGTGAATAACAGAAGCTTTCCTAGTATGTTTTCCAGCTGTGACTCAAAATGATTCTTTACTGCAGAGACATCTACACCAAATACAATAATAAATGGAGAACTCATGGTGCTGGAAGATAAATGCAAGGTGTGAAATCTGTGTAAATGCCAAACAGAAAGTTGGGAAAATAGTGTTTGGGGTGAGGAGAAAGAACTAGGTTGGGGGAACAGGAAGGAGACTGGAGTGTACTCTAGAGGCATTGGTGGAAAGAACCTTTTGTTGCTTTCTATTGTTCTAGCAGAGGTGGAGTAGTTGCCAACTGGAGTCAGGTAAGGATAACCACTCTTTCATGCATTTTACTTCCAGATACCTGAGTTTCCCATTTATATCTGTATATGTGAGTTCACTTGGTGGACCAGAAATGTTAGTGCCTACCATATGCAAACACTGACTGGAAATAAGGGTGAATAAGAAGTGGTCCCTATGGTTAAAGAACAGGCTTACTTTTCTTTCCTGAATCTCTAGGCTTAGGTATTCCATTTATTCTACTTTCTGAAAACCATAGCCTCATTTTGTTTATTTTTTATTTTTTATTTTTTTTGGAACCAGGGATTGAACTCAGGGACGCCCAGCCACTGAGCCACATCCCCAGCCCTATTTTTTGTATTTTATTTAGAGACAGGGTCTCACTGAGTTGCTTAGGGCCTCGCTAAGTTGCTGAGGCTGGCTTTGAACTCGCGAGCCTCCTGACTCAGCCTCCCAAGTCGCTTGGATTACAGGTGTGTGCCACCATGCTCGGCTCATAGCCTCATTTTGAAGAGCTTACTGCATTGCTAGAATTCATCATTTTATGTTATCTAACTCCACCACAAGACCACAGGCTCCCTAAGAACAAAGTTTGTGTCTTACTCATATTTGTATTTGCTGTGCAGTTCTTGTCCCTAATACTTCTTTCAGGGTTCTGTAACTTCATTAAAAATGGAGTAGGTTAATCCTGCAAATCCAGGTGAAATCAATCTTCCTGTGATTTTTTTCCCCCTAACCCAGTATATTGACTTGAGATATGGAATGACTGCATTCATCCATATTAATCTAAGGGCCTCATTAATGTGTGGACACAGGAGAAATTTCTTTAGCCTGTTATTAGAAGAGGATCAAGCATCACTAAGGAAACAGTGTCTGTCTTATTTTCATACTTGTTGACATTTACCGAATACCTATTCTTGGTGATGTTTAAGTGTCTTTTTGCTAGTATTTGCAGGCTTTCTCAGAACCCTGTAAAATCAGTGGAAAAGAAAATCCATTACCAGTTGGTGCAGCATCACCCACTCAGTGAATGGCAGGACCCACCAGTCAGGTTCTCTCTCCTGACTTCAGTTCCCTTGTCCTTCCCTATTAATATCATTCTTTCTGGAATGGCTTCCAGACTGAAAGTGGGGAATAAAAAGTATTCGATTCTTGTAGCTACTGAGAATACATACCAAATAATTGGAGGCAAAGTTAAGGAAGAGGCCCTCTCTTAAAGTAGTATACATCACTAAAGTGACTTTAGGTAGAAAATAGAATTAAGAATTATGTAGCCCACTGACTTGTGTACTTAAAAATGACTAAAGTGATAAATTTTGTTTTGTATATTTAAGCATAATAAAAAATCGGAATAGAGTTTTCTCTTATAAATTGAATTTTTTGGTTTATCATAAATTAATGAGTACTAAGCAAAACTCTAAGCTTTAAACCATTTAAACCTTAATTATAATAGAATATTTGCTGTATTTTTCTTTAATCAGATCTATGTTGCCTAGATAGAAGACTCATAAAAGTAGGTACAAATACTCATTCCTTCAGCTGTCCGTTCATTCATCCATGTTATAGTACCTGCTTTGTGCCCAGCACTGTGGTAGGTAAATCTTTACCCCCTAAAAACTTACTATCATCTGGCTCTGATAACATTTTATCTGTGAAATCTTCTTTTATATCCCACCAATCTTTTAAGGAGAATTAATGAATCCCTCTTTGTGATTCCACAATCCCTTGTTCATTTAGTTAATCTTCATTCAAATGTGTCCTCCTCTGCTGTTTTAGGAAGGCAGTGTGGGGTATGAGGTCAAATGAGAAATACCCTTGGTCCTCAAAGAACTCAGTCCAGTAAGAAGACAGACTAGTGAACCAAGAATAACACTGCATTACTGTGACAGTGAGGCAGTAGAAGTTAAGTAGTGTGCAGAGAAGAGTAGAAAATAGAGTGGAGTAGAACCATGCTGGAGGTGAGTGGTTAAAAAATCCATGGCTGCAATATTGAAAACACATTAACAGGCTTGAGACTAACATTAGGAGAAACTGTCTTTCTGGTGCCTTTTCAATGGAACATCTTGTATTGTACTTTAATTAATTAACTATGGATTTGGCCTCTTTATAGACTGAGCTCTTTGAGATCAGGGGTTGTGTTTTATCTTGTATCCCCCCTGTGCCTAGTGCAGTGCCCTTCCTATGTTAATGTCCTATAAATGCTAAAATAAGGCAAATAAATTGCAGAGCATGTTGAAACCAAGTTGAGTGATAAAGACAGTGGAATATGAACACCCTTAATAATCAACTAACAGGCTAGAGGTAGGGAGCCCCCTTTGAGAAAATTGAATTTATCTTGGAAAACTCATATGATCATTATTCTAGAAAATATATCTTAATGCTCAAAGCTGTTCCCAAAGCTCCTGTGCCAGTCATAAGAACATACTGATTTCTTAAGATTGACAGCATCTAAATCCAATCACAAGTGTTTTAGAGGCTAAATGGGGCTTTAAAAACAATTGTCTGCTATTTTAAGTACATCCTAGTAGAAAGGAACCATGTCCCTAGGTTTGAGGCAGAGAAGAGAAATAACTTTTGTTCCAACAAAAACTGACAACATCTGTACGCTTGCTTTTAGCACACACAGACTTTCATGTATATCAAAGAGTAGCTGCCACTTCAAATCAAAGGACAGTCTGTGTGCTGAAGATTCAAGGCAGGACTACTAGTCACCCATCGATCTCCTCAGCTAAACTGTTATGAGCAGAGGGTGACAATAACCAACTCATCCTCTTTGGAGGCAGATGTACATTTAAATGAGTATTCAGTGGCAAGGGTAGCATGGTTCTTATCACAAAGCTTTGAGTCAAGTAGGGAATATAGCTACTAAATTATTAGATGATCCAAGTGTGTCATATGCACTGGGGAGAACAAGAATGGGGATGGGGAATCTGGCTTATTCTATAGATTTGAGAAGGCCTTCCCTGAGGAAGTGGTGTTTTGTCTAAGTTGGTAAATACACTTTTGACTTGTGAAATACATACAGTCAGAAGGGATTACTATTGTTGACATTATTTCTCAAGGCCCTGTAATTTGCTCTGTATTCAGCAGTCTCTCTGGAGAGACTTGCCTGCTCTGTGTAGAGAATTGAGGGAGGCAATGTGGGAAGTATTTGGCCTTTTTAAAAATTATTAAAACCATCCATTATTAGGGTTTAGAACTAGTAAATGAGTTTAGAAAATGTGAACTTCCAGCAGGTTGCATATTTTCAACCCCTTTGTATAAAGAAACAACAGATGCCAAAAGAAATTAAGTGACTTGCATAAGGTCACAGAGTTAAAAGTGGTAGAGGGAAAATTTTTGTCTGCTATGGCATGGTCCTATTTTCATTAACAAAGATAATACCTTAATACATTCATTAGAATTTTGAACTGGAAAGAGTGGTGAGGTTGGATTTTTTTTTCCTTTCTGATTGCTGACTGAAATACCAGTGGCCACAGAATGACAGTAATACCAGCATGGAGCCTGGGACCATAATGCCTTGTTGAACTGTGAGACGCTGAGCAAGTTGATTAATCTCTCTGTGCATGTTTCCTCCTGTGAGAAAGCATATCCTACCTGATGGGATTATTGTGAAAATTGAGTTATACATATAAAGTGCTTAAAATAGAGCTTGGAACATAATTAAATTTTTTTTTTTTTAACAAAGCGGGAACTCTTAATAGCAAAGAAAACAACAAAACAAACCCCTTTTTCTAACCAGAAACACCTAACAAAATGAATAACAACAAATTGTGCCTTTTTTTTTTTTTTTTTTTTTTTTTTTTGTGGTGCTGGGGATTGAACCCAGGGCCTTGTGCTTACGAAGCGAGCACTCTACCAACTGAGCCCAAATTGTGCTTTCTTTAGGGTACAAAATGACCATGAAATTATCTGGGGGAAGGTATTTCCATTTCTAAGCTAAAACAAGCTAATGCTCTCTTATTTTCTCTTTCCCTAACCTGCTTCTTCTTTTATGCCTTTACAGCTCCAGATCTGGGACACTGCAGGTCAAGAAAGATTTCGTTCTATTACCCAGAGTTATTACCGAAGCGCCAATGCCTTGATTCTTACCTATGACATTACCTGTGAGGAATCCTTCCGTTGCCTTCCTGAGTGGCTGCGGGAGATAGAACAATATGCCAGCAACAAGGTCATCACTGTGTTAGTAGGTAAGTAAGGACAAGTGAAGAGGGAAGCTGATTTGTGGGTATCAGAAAATTTATAATCACCCAAGGCTTGTGCCTTTCTGCCTTCCAAGAAGGTAGTCTCGCAAGAATGGAGGAAAGATAGCTAGCATAGAGGGAAGGGAGGGGTGGGGGTGGGTGGGGGGTAAAATTAATAACAATGTGTGACAGATACCATTGCCCTGTGTACATGCATGAATGCACAGATGGTGTGACTCTACTTTGTGTACAACCAGTGAAACAATAGCTGTACTCCATTTGTGTTCAATGAATCAATAAGTAAATAAAAGAATAAATAAAAAAAAAAAAAAAAAAAAAGAAGGTAGTCTCTAGCTAGGTAAGCCATGCAACCAACCTTAGTTCTTCTGCAATTGCAGAGAAAATAAAGTCAGTTCTATCCCATTGTGATAGTTTAGGAAAATAAAGTAGAAAACATTGCTGATTTCTCTAGGCTCTAGGGGAGAAGCTGGATGGTTATAAAAGTTATGTGGGCTGCTATACATTTTTTTAAAACCTAGTTACAAGACGGTAGAAACTGCTAATCTGAAAAGTAAAATATCTTTTGTGTTTTTTTTGGTATGGGGGATTGAACCAAGGGGCACTTAACCACTCAGCCACATCTCCAACCCTCTTAAAAATTTTTTATTTAGAAAAAGGATCTCAATTGAGTTGCTTAGGGCCTTGCTAAATTTCTGAGGCTGGCTTTGAACTTGTGATTCTCCTGCTTCAGCTTCCTGAGCTGCTGGGATTACAGGTGTGTGTCATCACACCCGGCTAAAACATCTCTTTAAAGGTGCAAGAAATTCATTATTGGAGCAATTGTTTATTTATAAAAGACTTTCATTAATTTTTTCCCTTCTTACATTTTTGCCGATTTGAGAAATTCTATTTCAGAAACAGTCCACTAAGGGAAAAATGCTGCAGTTTGTTTCATTTTGTAGGAAGACAAAACCTCTGTCTAGTATGGGGAAAAATAGGAACCAACCCTTGCTTTTCTGTGGTGACAAACATATTCATTAAAAATGAAATTACAGTAAAAATGGAACAGATCACTAAAAACTCCTACTTGTGATGGAAAAGTATTAACAATTGTATGGTTGTAAACATTTTCCTTTTGGAAAGGAATTTGCTGTATAGCAAGATCTGAATTTTGGAAAAATGGATTGAGAACCTCAAAAACATTAAGTCACAAATTATAGCTAACAGTAAGCTAAGTAAAGTTTTTGTAACAAGCATAATGTTATAGCTGGTAGACATATGCTAGGAATCATATTAGAAGCTTTACATGTCATGATCCCAAATTTATAGTTAGGAAGCAAAGGCTCAGTGATGTGAAATGCTTTGTCCAAGGTCACACTGCATGTAGGATCTTCTAGTAATGTGTTGCTTTGTAACAAGTTGCTGGATTTTTCCTGGATTAGGCTGCTAGTTAAATACCTGCCTTGTTATGAGCTAGTGCTCTAGACCCACTACTGAAAACCCTGTGTACAGTGGTGAGTCCTTGTCATGAAGCCTTTGAAAGCCCCCAGCTCAGGATCTGTGCTTTCTGTGTTCCACAAAAACCCCTTGAGAACTCAAGTTAAAGCATTACTTCTTGGGATTTTATCCAAAAAAGTTAAATGGAGATTTGAGGAGAGAGAATCAGTTAGTTCAATATGAAGGAGGGATTGGCTTTAAAAAGTTTGGTATGGAAAACTTCAAACATAAGCAAAGCAGACAAAACAGTATAGAGAATCTCTATGTGTACATCTCTCAATTTCAGTATCAGATAACTCATGGCCAATCTTATCTGTTTCCCATCTATTCTGTCCACTTTACCCACCCAGATTATTTTGAAGTAAGTCCCAAATTTTGGCATTACCTTACAATGTGAGTGTGTCTTTGATAAGATTTAAAAAACTGAGCTACAATGTCACTCTCACACTTAAATAATGAAGAATCCCTTAGTAGCCTCAAAAATTCAATGTTCAAGTTTTCCTAATTTATAATTTTTTTGGTAAATTTGTTCAAATCAAGATGCAAATGTGGTCCTTATGTCATACCTGATTGTTGTCTTATAATTCTCCCTTTATTTAAGTTCCACCTCCATTTCTTTTTCTTTTGGAATTTATTATTAAAGCATTTGCCCTGTAGAGTTAATAAATATCAGTTGTTTTCTTTGTGGTGTCATTTGACATGTCCCTGCATCACCCGCATTTCTCATGGATCTATAAATAAATCTAGAGGCCTGATGAGATTCGTTTAGGGGAGTTTTTAAAGCAAAAATACCCATATACAGTATTTCAGGTATAGTTCTTGTAGGACAAGCAAGAAGAACACTTGATACTTGATTTAAAATTTTTTTTTTTTTAGTTTTAGGTGAACACAATAACTTTATTTTTATGTGGTGCTGAGGATTGAACCCAGGGCCTCATGCATGCTAGGCAAGCACACTGCCACTGAGCCACAACCCTAGCCCCCTGATGTTTTTTTTTAAATTCACTATTTTTCAGGGTAGTAAGTTGGTTCCCTAGGATCTTTGTAAATTGTTGAAATTTGTTTATATTTTTAATATATGAACTATGGGCTTAAATATATTTAGTGTATTCTAATATCTTGCAATTATTACTGATTCTCCAATTATTACTGATTGCTCCAATTTTGATAGTGGAAACTACTTCAGATGAACTCCGGAGATCTTTTGATATGACCCTAGGAATTCTTTGATAATTTTTTGCCTCTGGCAAGACAAGTTTCTAAGTAAATCCATGCATTTTCTGACCCAGACCTGGACTTAGTCATTTGTTCACGAAATAGTGTTCCGTTTTAATGGGAAGTTTCTATTTAGAAGCCACAATCTAGGTGTTAGGAGTCTTCCTTACTGGTAGGTTGGCCATCGTTTTTAGGCTTTTCAGTGGACAAGGCTGATATGTATGTGTGCATTTGTTGGATTCTGTAGCATACACAAGCTCTACTAAATGTTCTAACTGACAAGACAACCGTTAAGTTACACTTCGCATCACATTCACTTACATCAGGACAGCAAACATGGCTTAAGGGTAGGTCAACATCAGACATACCTCTTCAGTGGAAGAAGGTCCTTATAGCAGCTTTCCAGGACTCTTCCTGCCCCTGGAAAATTCAGGTGTCAGGCAGCAAGGCTCAATTCAGGTAAAGGAGGGATCTGCCCTGGCCTAAAAGCCTCAATGCCCCTAGGGGGCATTATGTTGTATAACAACTATATAAGCTTGACTTTTAGGATCTCTTCAAGTGAAGAATCAGTACACTGAGGAAGCCCAAAGTTATGGCATTTCATTAGGTATTTATAATTCATACGCAGAATTCCCAGGTCCGAGTGATTTATCAATTGGGTCATTTAAGAGGTGTTGCCAGGTTAAATAGTCGACATCATCTTTGTCAGGTTTCTTGGAGAATAGATGTTGAAACCTTTTAAAGATAAAATACATCATGAATTATTCATACTGAAACTTCCACTTATAATTCAGGATTGCAGAAATTTTATTGAACTTCATTAATCTTATATCTGTATTTCTTCCTTCTCATGACAAAATTTCCAGTTCCCAGTGTTAACCAGAATAATTACTTATTTGCTTTATTCCATAATATACCTATAGCAGTCTCATAGTAAGAGTAGCAGCACTGAAACTGACAAGATGCTTACTGAAACCATTTGAGAGTTTTTCCTTCGATTCTTTGTTTTTAGCATATATACCTAAGGATGTATGGTTAAATTAACGTATCTTAAACTTACTTGAAATAGTCATGTGTGGTTATACCACTACATAAAAACTATGTTTGTTTAATTTTGCTTTCAATTTTTAGGGATTGTATTTTGTATTAATTGTATAATTTTTATTGTGTAATTTTGAAAAACATTTGTAAGTTTCTAAAGTCAAAACTATTAAAGAAAATATATTCAGAGAGGTCTGGCTTCTATTCGTGTCCCCTCAACCCTGGTTATTGTTGGTTTTTTATAGGTAACCATTATCTTTTAAATTAAGATTTTGGTTTATTCTTCCCTTTAAAATTAAGCAAACAATGTATGTTTTATATATATTCATATTCTATTTTTTTCTTAGTTGTAAATTGTATTTTCCTGCTTTGCCTTTTTTGCTCAATATATCCTATTGTCCTCATTTCACAGTGGTATATAGAAATATTCCTCATGGCATTTATAGGGGCAATACTCCATTGTGTGGATGTATAGTCTTGCTTAGCCAGTTGTTTCCAGTTCTTTGCCATTATAAATAGTGCTAATATTTTAAAATAAACATTCCAGTAATCACAGTCGCATTTGCTTTGCTTCACTAGCCCATCTGTCTGGTTTGACTTCAGATCTGGAACTTAGTTTTTATGCTTCTGAGATGGCAAAAAGGCAAGTGTTGATTCTGTCTTTGATCATACCACTGTTATAGGAAACAAGATTGACCTGGCTGAAAGGAGAGAGGTCTCCCAACAGAGAGCAGAAGAATTCTCAGAAGCTCAGGACATGTATTATCTGGAGACTTCAGCCAAGGAATCCGATAATGTGGAGAAACTCTTCCTTGACTTAGCCTGCCGACTCATCAGTGAAGCCAGACAGAACACACTGGTGAACAATGTATCCTCACCTCTCCCTGGAGAAGGGAAAAGCATCAGTTATTTGACTTGTTGTAATTTCAACTAACGACTGAGGCAAGGAGAAGCAAAAGGCATCAGCAGCTGCCCCGATGGGCCACGAGTTGCTGGGGAGATCAGACGATGACTGTGGCTCCTGCTCTGGGACCTTCTGACTCCTGTGGGCTCCTGAGCTTACAAAGCATGGCAGGCCAAGGGCCTCGTCCACAGGCCAGCATTAGCAGAACACATCACGGTTTCATCTTTTTGCAGTCTGGAGTTGGAGTGAGAAGAAAATTGCACTAGGCGCTCCATGATCTGCAGAGCATGTTGCTTTTGTTTTTTAAAAAAGCAAGTAAAAGTGCATTCCTGAACACAGTCCAGGGGGAAGTGTACTGTAAGGATCCCTACTGCACATCAGTGGGTACATGTGGGGGCTGTTCTTTTAGGGCTTCAGTGGTGACATTCGGGTGGCCCTGGTTTTCTTGTCTACAGGTAAACCAAAACTGGGAACGCCAAGTACTCTTGGTGGTGTGTAATGATGACCCCATGGAGAGTCTGAAAAGTGTTATTTCTTTTGTCCACAGGCACTTTCAAGAACTTTGGGATGTAAAAATTATATGAAACCTTTACCCATGACCAACAAAAACAATCATTGTTTTAATTACATATAAGCTCCATGACTCCTTTTGGTGCTAATAATTCTATTTCACAGACCAAACATTTTAGTACATTTATGTATTACACAAAAATTTAAAAAAAATGGGGGATATCCATAAATTGGCATTCTTTTTCAAAATCTCATTACTACCTTTTCTAGAATGAATTTCGAGGAAGGGAATACCTTTTCTTTCATGTTCCCCTTTAAATCTCTAAATTTTCTTCTATTCTCTAATCTTTCCTGTCTAAGTGTAAGAGGTGGAAAATGAAAAAAATATTAACGACTGATGATATTCTAATATAAAAGGTTAATTCTTAGACCTTACAAGTAGTGTGAGAAAACAGACCAGATATGACCAAAATACTGTGGATTAATGGACTGCAGAGCAGGATTCAAGCAGAGCACAGTCCTTGATAACAGGTCACATCCTTTACTTTCTGGTACTATCCTTCTTGGACAAACCAAGGATTAGGATTTTGTAGATATTTTTAGTATAAGTAAGAGTAGCAACAGATGAAAAGCCTCACAAACCATTTTTGTATCTTCAATAACCTTAGAAAAATTCTGCTGTGGAAGCAGGTTGACTTGTTATTTATCATCTCCTTAAAATAATGGTACTCTCAGACTCATGACCATATATTCTTTCCTGTTTTTTTTTCTCTTTTCCTCTCTTTCCTGGTCTCCCCTTTTGGTCCTCTTTTTCTCCCTTCCTGATATGCATGTGTTACTGCAAATCTCCAATTCATAGGAGGTATATATGCCTTTAGCCAGTTTTAAAAGAGGACTCAAAATGGAAGACGTGCTGCTGAATCTGTGTTGCTGTTTCTTCAGTGCCATACTTTGATACCTTCCAATTTGTTCACTGATATAAATGCAAATTGGGAAAGTAATTAAACCTGTATGCTGTTGATGCTGTCAGATGTTTCTGTAGATTGCTGATGGATGAGTAATGGAATAAGGATATGATATGTAATTCTGCTGTTGCTGTAGATGGTGACAATCTTGGTCCTGATATGTTTATGTTTGAAAGCTATTTAATTATAAGGAAATGAGTCATGTAGAACACACTATTGATAAAGCATTTCTAGCATTTCTCCATCAGGTTTCAACATGACCAATCTTTTGCATATGGAGTTACACATATCATTAAGAGACTGGTACTTTCTGATTGGCCTCACTTTGTTTTTCGTGATTCTATGGGAAAGAAAAGCAGATCTCAGAAGTTTGAAATTTCTTTTAGAATCTATCTCTACAGAAAAAATCACTTTAATAAAAACCAAAATAATTTATTATTGTATTACCCTCCTTATCTTCTCCACTAAGTCAGGAACTAAAAATATCAAAAAAATAAGTAAATCAAGGTGGGCAGAACTTAACTTTTTAAACTGGGAGATAATGTCCCTAAATTTAGATTTATTGCCTGTTGGCTAAATTCCAACGTCCCCAGCATATGATGACCCAACTTCATCTCACAGCAGCAAGTGTGTTAAAAATAAAAATTGCTTTACAAACTTAAAGGGCTTTGTTGGATTGAACTAACTTAGTTCCAAAATAACAGCTTCATTGTACTATGGAATCCTTATTCCCTAGGGTTTAACCCCCTGTATCTACCATTGGCCAGATTAAGAATGGGATTAGAGAGCTGTTCCTTTTTCTTTCCTGGTACTCCCTTTAGTCTTCTGTAGCTAACAGTCGCCTATCCATGGCCTGTCAGCAGGGATACATGAGAATGCAGGGCTTTGTTTTTCTTAGTTCTGTGAATTTCAGATTAGGCCTTATGGACATGTGTCCACCAACGTATCTTGAGTTTGAGAACAAGCTCTGACAGGTGTAATAAATATTAAATAAATGATTTAGTGCTAAGAGGGACTTTCTGGTTGTTAAATAGCAATTCCTTCAAGTAGAACTTGAGAAGAATGCAAATAAATGAAGTCATCTTAACCTTGGCCAAGACCTAAACTCATTGGTTTGCCTAATTGTTCTTGTTGTTAGGGCAATACTTGCTGAGATGAGCCTTCCGTGGGCGGGGGGTTGAGGGGGGGAGTCAAATTCTTATTTAATGGCAGATGAAAAAAAAAAGTTGCTTTATTATAGTTTAGTTTGGCTTGACTTTAACAAATAAGACCAGAGTCCATGCCTTCCATTTTTTGGTGTGATCTTTTCCTTCTTTTAATGAAGTTATTAAATACATAGCAAAACTTTTTTCAGTTT
This sequence comes from Glaucomys volans, assembly GCA_020662805.1. Taxonomy (NCBI): domain Eukaryota; kingdom Metazoa; phylum Chordata; class Mammalia; order Rodentia; family Sciuridae; genus Glaucomys; species Glaucomys volans. The sequence goes on from JAJEJO010003417.1 coordinate 280,599, forward strand.
CCAGTGAAAACACCTTCATGTTATAGAGTTAGGCTTGGGAAAATCTATGAAATCATAATTTGCTGTTGTCAATGACATGACTTTGTATAAACTAAATCCTCAAAGGATTTCATGCTTTTTCCTTTGCTTATGTAAGACTTTTTGCTTCTTTGTATACTTTCTTTAGATCTGTTGAATTATATTAACATTAATTTGTGATGATATAGGGCCAAATATCTTCTCTGTCGATTACTTGGGTTATATAGATTTCTAGTGGTTTTTCCCAGGCTTCTCTTTTTCCCATATTTTAGTCATTTTCATTAGCATCTCTCCCTATGTAAAGTGGTAAGAAAATAACAAAATGAAACAATTTGATTGATTTGACAACATGTCAAGTTCTGATTTAGAATTTGGTAAGAAAGGTAGAAGCCACTGACCAAAATAAGATATTTGAATTAGGATTATTTTAGTTTTGTTGGAGGAAGGAACAGATTCAATATGGGACTAGACTCCATCTATCTTCTGTTCGTGAATGTATGCCTTGGGAGGACACTGGTGACCCCCACAGTGTTAGGTCAATTATTTGCCTCATCTACCCTTTGAGCTGTCCCATAGTTCCTCCAGATCCAGCACCAAATTTCAGTTAACAGCTCACTCTGAATGAACACCAGTTGCAAATGATTTTGAACTGGTCTTCTGATTTTTTTTGTGTGTGTGTGTGTAAACTAAGCCACAGAATGAGATGTCATCTTATAATCAGAAAAACACTTCTTTTCCCCATATATCAAATCAATGGCCTTAAAGATAGACATGCTCTATTTCTGAACATTATAGAATTCTGTGTATTTCATGGTCATAAATACCTAGGGATCACTTCCTCATTTGTTCCTGAAATAGGTGTTTTTTAGGATTTGCTTTTTCTTCTAGAATTTTTGTTTTAACTGCAACTGGTAAGTTTCCTCAGTCATGATGTAACTATAATACTTTAGAGTTAGCTAGAGAAAAGCACTGAAAAAAATTTGCATCTCATCCTTCTGACAAATGTATTCCACCTAAGCAGTATTGTTAAACACTAATTTTAACAGCAAGGAATTAGGATGTTTTTTCTTCCTTTTGGATTTCATTTCTGACAAGAGCCTCTTTGTATTTGAAAGGAGAGCTGCCTTCTACATTGCGCACTCTGATCATTTATTCATACTGAGTTAAGAAATATCCCTTCAAACCACTAACTAAAATAGTAATGTTGGAAGAGAAATGGTACTTCTTTCTGAAGTCCCATGAT
>JAJEJO010003417.1:282259-379534 GCA_020662805.1 Glaucomys volans
GTGTTTAATTAAGTATCTTTTGACCCATAGCTAATGCTTTTCTTAAAAAAGCTTTGTTCATCTGCCAGATGTATTCACCTTTCAGGGAAGAGGTTGCTTACTAGTTGTTAAGCCAAGAGGCTAGTCTGCTGTCTTGCTCCAAGCTGGGATTGCCTTGCCAGTCCATTCACCAATGTCCTGTTGAAACCACAAACTAGTTGTTGAGTTTAAAATAAAAAATGTATTATTTTTATAAGTTATACTAATCATGGAAATTTTATCAGTGTAATGAATAATGATCTCTTCAGGATTTTTGGATAGGCCTTTTGAACAGAGCAGAATCTTCCATTCAAGATCTGACCAACATGAAGTTTTTCACCTCCCATAAGACTGACTGGAGGGTCACTGGCATAATGCAGTCCTTGGGATCTACTTTAGAAAAGTCTCAAAATTTGATGGGTTTCCTTGATTCTTTTGAGTTTTAAAAAGCTGAGACCAAATTACTCCATGTAGAAAGTAACAAAGCACAGGCTTTTGATTTTTAAAATGTGATAACTGTAAGCAATTTTTGCTAATAAAGCCTATCACCCCAATGATTCCACTTGCAAAATAATTTGCACTCTTGCTAGACTGAATGATAGCTTTTCATTGGTTTAAAAAATAGTCACTGGTCTTGAATCAGTGTGGGAGAAACATACTTTAGTTTGGGTAAGCTTTTCTCTGACTTCTTTGGATAAGAGGTCAGTACACAAAGGCTAGCCCCCTCTAATTTGGCTTGCTGAGATGTACGAGTCAAAATGTTACATTCCCACTAGCTTAAAGCAGAATTTTGGATGCTGTATTTTAGTTCCTGATTGACTCCATGGCAGGTGATGACTTTGACATTTTAAAGAGTGAGGTAGAAAGATTTATAGAAGGGGAACACTAATTCAGGTGTGAGGGGCCCTAAGATGCATGAGTTAGCTGAGACTTTAGGCAAAGCACATCATCTTGAGCATCTTTATATATATATGCCAGGTTTATCAGCATTATTGTGAACATTAGATGAGAAATTTAAAGTAGAGTGCTAAGTAAACAGTAACCACTCAAATATTAGTTCTTTCCTCCTTAATTAATAGAAGATTTTGGGACTGGACATGGTGGCATATGTCTATGATTCCAGCTACATGGGAGGCTGAGGCAGGATGTTCACTTTAAGATCATCTGGGGCAACACAAAGATTTTGGATGATATGATACAAGCATAGATCCTTCAGGGACAAAATCAATTGTTTTCTTTTAAACCAAAAAAGAAAACAATTCCATTTCTGATGTGTTCCTTAAAAGAAAATCACTTATTTGATCTGCTTTTGGGCATTATTGTCACTGTTTCTTTATGTACTTCTGCAAAGATATTTTCTTTCAACAGGCAATTCCAGGGTTGTAAACTCCTTATCAGGAAACTTAATCTTAGAACTGAAATACCTCACAGTGCAGTTTAAACCTCTTTGATCCCATTCTCTATGGTAAGAAAAATGGGTTGATCCCTATCTTTTTAAGGAGCCACATTTGCCACTTATTCTTGTTGTTTTTGCTTAACTTTGTAAAAATAATGGAAAAAGCTCATTAAGGTGATAATCATTCTTCCCTCAATGTCAGGATAGTTTTTGTTAATTCTTAGCTACTTCTTCTCCCTCCTCCAGTATTGGGGATTGAACCCAGGGCTTCATGCCTGGTAATCAAGCACACTACCATTTGAGCTACATCCCCTGCCCAACTCTTAGCTCCTTATTGATCAGATTTAGATCTTAATGTTAATTAAACTGAGGAGTTCTTCAATTATACATGTATTTTTCTTCTTTAGTTGTAACATATAATTGATAACATAGTATGCTTCTGAAGAATAATTCTGGTTGTGTGGCTTGTTTCCATTCCTTGGTAAAAATGGAGTCATGAATAACAGTTTTGGGATCTGCTTTAAGAATTAATTTCATATGTGACAATATTTGATGAATGTAATTACCAACACCCAAAAGGTCCCCCCCACTTTCTACGTGTGCACTATGTTCTGAAATAAAACTTGGAGTACCAAATGCCTAATAAAGCAAAAATTCACATACAGAAAAAACAAGGTAAGAATCTGATCAGATAGCATAATTTACTAATTGGCTAAATGGGTGCACAGCTTTTAAGGTTACACTGTTATGCCTGGATTCAATAACAATAGTAAATGTGGTAAGCCCTCTAAAAAACAGCTGCTAATCATATTGCATTCTGGAATGTAATCATTAGGAATAAGTCTTTTCTTGTTCTATGTAATTACAGAATGCTAGTGGAAATTTTCTTGTAGGTTATTTGACAAATGAATGTCAAATGATTTTCTTAAACAATTAAAAAAGTCTTATCCCCTTAACTCCTTTGGGCTTTCATGCCTCTGTTATTAAAAAAAAAATTCAAATGACTGGAATGCTGGCTTCTAATTTCTACTCACTGAAGTGTCCTCTAGACATACCATATCATTGGAGCTCTTGATGGTACATAAAGGAGCTGCGTAAATGTATTTGTACTAGTGCATGAGTAAAATTTGTTTTCAGCTTAAAAAACCTACTCTGCTCAAAAATTCAGCTAATAAAGAATTAAGAAGAGTTTTGATAATCTAAAGGGAAAAAGTGTGCCCTATATATTGTTGCACACACTTTAATGCATGACTTTTAGTATAGGGATGAAATAAAATTCAAAATATAAATTCTGGAGATCTCAGCAGCTAGTTAAAATATTTAGAGAAACTGCTTTATGAAGACTTAAGAGATTCTTTGATTTTCCCCTTCTATCTTTCCATTAAAATGTGGATCTTTAATATACACAATTTTAACAAACAGGTTAATCACTGAGTTTTATGAATTCAATTCTTAATATTTGGCTACTGGTTTTATACATAGGATCTCAGTAAAATCTGCATACGTTAGCTATAAAATCTAATCAGCTTCAATATAAGCATAGTACTTGTTTCTAAATGCTAATATGCAAATATTAATGATACAATGTATATTTTGTGTCCATGTATTAATTTTCTTTTACTTAACAAAAAGCCTGTTAGAAATATAAGCCACTGATGACCTGAGTGCAATTAACTGAAAACATTCTGTAGAAAGATGATTTACTGAAAATTCACTCAACATTTTAAAAGGGGGACAGGGAGGAAAAAGGAACCTGAACAAAATGTTTTAAAATAAAGTTGTGTCCCTTGTTTTAAAATTAAGATATAATACATACACCATATATGTTACCATTTTAAAAGTATAAAACTCAATGTTTTTTGGTGTATTTACTACTTTGTTGTGCAATATCATCACTAATTGTAGAACATATGTCATCCCCAAAAGAAACCCTGTATCCATTAGTAGTCACTCCTTCTTCATCTTCCCCAGCATCTGGCAGCAACTAATCTTTGTTTCTATGGATTTTCTTATCTTGGACATTTCATATAAATATAGTCCTAAAACATGTGGCCTTTTGTGTCTGGCTTCTCTTAATATTTTCAAGACTCATCTATGTTGTAGCATGAATCAATACTTTGTTTTTATGGTTAATATTCCATTTTATGTACATATGACATTTTATTTGTCCATCAGCTGATGGACATTTGGGTTGTTTCCATTTTTTGGCTATTATAAGTAATGCTGCTATGAACATTTATGTAAACTCTTTGTGTGTGTGTATGTGGGCATATGTTTTTACATCTCTTAAAAGCAATTAGCCTAACAAATCATGTCATTTGTCTGTATTTAAATAGAACTCTTAAATTACTACTTGGGGAATGCAACTTATGATCTTAGTTCCCTTGATCAATTAGGAGACTCTTGAATAATGGCTAACTCTCCAATATGTCCATAAAATTTTTTTCTATGAGTCTGTCATGTAGATATGATAATCAATTTCTTGAAGATTGCTTCAGTCTTGTAGAAATTGCATTGTCATCACAGAATTTCTAAAGTCTTTTGCATTGTTTTTAAGAATAGCTACAATGATGGTGGAATGGAATATTCATTCAATCTTTTAGGATTCAGTGAAACATTTTTGAGGTACAATTTCTTTTATATGTTGTCTTTAAAAATTTTCCTTCTTGAAAAAAGATTGTTAAATTGCCAAACCACCTGACTGTTCATTGTGGCTTAAGTTTTTATTAAGAAATAATTCATACTGAGAGAAAAAGTAAAAAGAATGTATTTTGTGTGCAAAGAATGAATGTATTTAACAAAACCTTTTTATTTGTAATAATTTTTTAAAAAGTCAAATGGAAATTGCTTTCCCATGTACTTGTACATAAATAAACATTTCCTGTTGCCCACATTTAGAGGGTCATATGCCATGTCAACATGCGAAGAGAAAATAAGTTTTAAGAATACTAACATCCTTCAGCACAATGTGGAATGTGTCCTGGATTTGGGGATCTGGATACATGATTTGAATGTTGATTGTCTAACTGGCTAGTCTTGAACAAGTCATTTAATGTTTTATACCATGGTTTTCTCCTCTATAAAGAGGATAATCTAGATCAACTTTAAGGTCTCTTCCAATTATTCAACACTAAATGAGACTATTCTGCTATATTCAGGATGTGAAAATTATGTTATTTATAGTGATAGGAAAGATGCTTTAACCTATGGTAAGACTGAAGGAGTATTACACTGGGAACCAGTGTCCTAGTCCTAACTCTGAGAAGCTAAAAATTCTAGCACTATTGGATCTTAGGGTAAAAATTTTATTTCAAGCCTTAATTTTTACAAGTTCAAAATATGGGCACCAGATAATATGCTGGCTCCTTCCAGCCAAAACACATTATATGGTTCTATGTTCTTTAGAGACATCACCTAAGACGTTATCCTTCACAAGAGAGAGACTACCTACTCCTCACTAGTAAGACATTTATTCATTTATACATTCATTTATTCACCACTTATTGAGCATAAGGCAAGTTCAAGAATCTGCCTTTCAGATGTCCCCACCTTCACAGCTGGAGTTCCCTTTTCTTGAAATTCATCTCCATCCCAATCCTTGCCTCTCATACTCTGCCTTGGGACATTCATTTGAGAGAATGCCTTTTATAAAAGCAAAGTAAGAGAAACAAAATATCTTCGCAGGTGTAAGTGTAAAAGAGTCAGTCACAACAAACTATCAACATCAGATACTATTGCCATCCAATAGCTGGCAATCCCAGCTATTGTGAAGTTTAACAACCCTCACAGGCTTGCAGCCTAGTAGATAAGTAACTGGAAACATGCAAGGTAGTTTTGTTTTGGAAAAGAGTTCACATCTCCCAGAAAACCCCCAGGAAGTTATAGGCAGTTGAGAAGGGAGCTATTGCCTGAATTTGGGCTGCTCTAGGATCAGAAACCTCTGTACATATCATCTCTGGGATCCCACATACATCCACTGACTAAGTGGGTTATCTGCCTTGTGAAAAAACCTAGCTAAGTAGAGTAACTGACTCAAATCCACTGAGCAGTCTGCATTGTAGGGGACAGTTGTGACACTGAGGGGAATGAAGTGTGTCACACTGAAGAACTGGGAGATTGGGAAGCTTGCCCTCTGAGATCAAGGGCATGGCAGGTTGTGGATGAATTCATGCTGGTACCTGGTCTGAAGGCAGTCACTCTTGTGGTTCTTACTGCCCTTCCCTTCAGCACAGCATAGATGGTGCCTGTCACTAGCAGGGAAAAGAAAGAGCTCTGTAGTTTCCTTGCTGCCCTGAACACAGAGGTGTGCTGGGGTGGCTTTAAGTAAGGCTGGGCTCTGGGGTTTGGGGCTGTCATTCTGCCCATAGTGTGCTTGGCTAACAGGGGCTTAGTGCCTGCTATAATCCCACTTACTTTCACAGGCACTTCAGCTGAGGAATATTCCCCCACTGTCCTCCCCTGGGCATGAACAGTCAAGGGAGGCCTAAGAGGAATTTTGCCTGGTTTCAGCCACATTTTGCTCTCACTAGCTTCATGGTAGGCACATTAACTAAAGGAGTCAGGGGAGAAAAGCCCTATTTGTCACAGTATCCCTAGATTCATATGGCTGGGAGTGGGAGGTGGAAGGAGAGATTGAAGTCCTGGTCCTGGGTGGGTACTCCTACAGTAACAGTATCTCACAATAACAGCACATAGGGATACTGCAATTTCCGTTACCATCTCACCTATGCAGTTCCCTCTATAGGCTGCCCTGCACCTTTTCTGACTACACACTGCTGGACTCGATGTGAGCACCACAGTGAAGGTGCTGTGGTTCCTGCCATTACCTCTCCCCATGAAGCACTGGCACCTGCAACCACTATCTGGTCAGAGGACAATAGCTTAAGGCTGTTTCCCACTACTGGTGTAGCCAGTGCTGCATACCCTTATAAGGAACAAAACCAACACAAAGAGTGCCAGAGGAAACCCACATCACCTGCTAGGGATCACCACTCCCACTGAGGGAGAAGCCACACAGTGTGTACTTTACACTCTGTGGTCTACACACCTGCCTGAACTGTTTGAGTGTCCTACTCTTGCAAAGCGTACAGAGATAATGAGCTTCTCCAGCTCTGACACAGTACCCATTGTGCCCACATTCATTAATTACAGCTAAAGAAGCTTAAGGGAGACTACACTATGCCCAGGTGCCCAGCTGGAAATAAAGCTAACATTGCACAACAAGTGATACCCCAAAACACATTTTCAGGAGAAAGCTTCTAAAGGTCATTCAGTGGTAGAGATGTGCACCAGATATGCAAATCTTAACGTAGGAACACAAGAAATGTGGAAAAACAAATCAATGTGACACCTGTAAAACATCATAATTCTCTGGTAACATATTCCAAAGAAATCAAAATGGATGAACTGACAAAAATTCAAAATAATGATTTTTAAAAAGCTCAATAAGATCCAAGAAAACATAGATAAATAAAATTAAGAAGATACACAGGAAAGAAATAACATATTAAGCAAAGAGAGGTTCTGCAAAAGAACTGCACATAAATCTTCGAAAAGAGCTCAATAAGTCAAATTTAAAAATTGAAAGTCTTAACAAGAGTGGAAGAAAATATCTGAGTTTGAAAACAGGTCTTTGGAAATATCCCATTCAGACAAAAAAAAAAAAAGAATGAAAAAGAGTATTAAAGATCTTTGGGAAACTATTAAACAACAACGACAGCAACAAAAAAATCTGCATTGTTGCAACATCCAAAGATGAGGAAATAGGCTAAGGGTACAGAAAACTTATTCAATGAAATAACAGCAGAAAACTTCCCTAATCTTGGAAATGCCATGGACAACTACATATGGAGCCATAGAGAACCCAAATAGACATGATCAGAAAAGATTTTAACCATGACATATTATAAAACTGTCAAAAGCAGATCAAAAGAAGAATTTTAAAATTTGCAGTAGAAAAGCACCTTGTCACATTTAAGAGCAACCCCATTAGACTAACTACACACTGCTGGACTTGATGTGAGCACCACAGTGAAGGTGCTGTGGTTCCTGCCATTACCTCTCCCCATGAAGTGCTGGCACCTGCAACAGCAAAGATTTCGGCAGAAACCATCAGCCCAGGAGGGAATGGGATGACATATTGCAAATGCTGAAAAAAAAAAATTGCCAACCAAGATTATAACAAGACTATCCTTCAGAAATGAAGTAGAAATGAAGATCTCCTAAGACAAAGAAAAACTAAGGGAATTCATGACTACCTGACCAGACTTACAAAAGATACTTAATGGAATCCTGCACTCAAAAGTGAAAGAAAAATAACTAGAATCATGATATGTATGAAAGTATAAACCCCACTAGAAGAGTAATTACACAAAAGAGAAAAAACAATCAAATGTTATCATTACAGTAACCATGGAAGCATAAAGATGAATAAGAAGAGAGGAAAAGAACAAAGAATATCAAAACTAAGAGAAGAAAATCAACAAAATGATGGGCATATATCCATATCTTTCAATAATAACCCTGGGGCTGGGGTTGTGGCTCAGTGGTAGAGCGCTCGCCTAGCATATGTGAGGCACTGGGTTTGATTCTTAGCACCGTGTATAAATAAACGAATTCAATAAAGGTTCATCAACAACTAAAAAAAAATTAAAGAAAATAATAATAACCCTGAATGTAAATAAATTCTCCAATTTAAAATAGACTGGCAAACTGGGTAAAAATTCCAAGACCCAACAATATGCTACCTACAAGAAACTCACTTTACCAGTAGAGATATACACAGTGAAAGTAAAGAAATGTAAAATTATATTCCAAGCAAATGGAATCCTAAAGCAAGTCAAAATAGCTATATTTGACAAAACAGATCTTAAGACATTAGTATAACCACTATAGAAATCAGAATGGAAGTTCCTCAAAAGACTAGGAACTACCATATGACCCAGCTATTCACACCTCTGTACTTACCCTGAAGAATTAAGGTCAACTTACTATACTGATACATGTGTACTATAGTGATACAGCGTACTATAGTGATACAACATACTATAGTAATATAGTGTACTATAGTGATACTACATTACTGTGCTACATGCATATTGTAGCACAATTCACAATAACCAAGTTATGGAACCAGCCTGTGTGTCCATCAATGGATGCCTGGAAAAAGAAAATGTTGTATATATGCACAATGGAGTTCTATAGCCACAAGGAAGAATAAGTCATCTGCAGTAAAATGAATGGAACTTGAGGGCATCATGTGAAGCAAAATAAGCGAAACTCAGAAAGTCAATTGTCATATGTTACTTTCCTCATATATGGAAACTAGAGAGGGGGGAAAAATGGAAAAAAAGGTGGAGGCTGGTCTCATGAAAACAGAAGGGTAACTAATGGAATAGATTAAAGGGACCAGGGGGAGGAAGGAGGAGAGTTGGAAATTGGAGGTACTGGAGAACAAAACTGACTAAACTATATTGTCTGTCTGTACAAATATGTATCAACAAATTCTACTATTATGTATAATTATAATGCACCAACAAAAATAGACTTTAAGACAAACTTTAAAAAGAGACAAAGTCACTAAATAATGATTAAGAGGTCTATTCATAAAGAGGATATAATGGTTGTAAATCAACATGCACCTAATGTTGAAATATCCAATTTCATAAAACAAATGCTATTAAACTTTAAGGGAGAGATAGGCACAATATAATAATAGTTTAGGATTTTAACAGTTCACCCTCATAAACAGATAGGTCATCCAAACCCTGCTCCCTGCCAAATAAGAAATACCACAGTTAAACTATACACCAAATGGATTTAACAAAAATTTAAGAACATTCCAAACAGCAGATTATGCATGCTTTCTATCAGTGCATACAACTTTCTCTAGAGTACACCATAGAGAGGGCCACAAAATAAGTCTTAACAAGTCTTAACAAAACTAAAGTCATCCTATTTCTTTTCTGATCACAGTGGAATAAAACTAAAAGTCAACAATAAGAGAAACATAAGAAATTATACACATACATGGAAACTAAACAACACACTTTTCGACAAGTAGTGGGTCATTAAGGAATTCAGAAGAGAAATTTAAAAATTGAAACAAATAAAAATATAAACAAAACATACCAAAACTTGGGATGGAAAGAAATAACAAGAACCAGAGCAGAAATAAACGGGGGGAAAAACCTACACAAAAGCTCAAGGAAACAAAAGAATTGGTTCTTTGGGAAGATAAACAAAATTGATAAAACTTTAGCTAGACTAGCCAAGACAAAAAGAGAAACCCAAATAAATAAAATCAAAGATGAAAGAGGAGACATAGATATCAGGAGCAGAAAATGAATTATGGGTTTACTTGAGCCATCTCAAGGAAGGGGCATTGCTCTTCTGAGAATTCTTGGTGAAATCTTACCAATTTAAGACTGCTCAGTTTATGTTGACACCTGCCCATTGGTACAGATAGTCCTAGGTTCAAATGCAGCAGCCTGGAAGTAGAGGAGATGGTAGTAACCTGCTAACCCCCAACCATCTTCATCCTGTTTTCCTCAGGAAATTCTTCATATTAAATTCCACTGGGGTTACTACCCATATAAATAAAGTGCAGGCTCCATTTTGTGGTTAGATCCAGTCTCCTTCAGAGCTGGATTAACCCACTGTGCTTTTCACTTATTTCCATGTTTTGTCTTTATTTCTTAAATTTCTCATACCTTTAATATTTCTAATCTGACTCACCACCCTAGTTCAGGAAAACTGAGTAAACATCTTGTGGGTCGTGATATATCATAACTGACAACAGAAATATAAAGGATAATTAGGGATTATTTTAAAAACTATATGCTAATAAATTGGAAAATCTAGAAGGAACGGACAATTTCTTGAATATATATGACCTAGTAAAATTGAATATAGAATATAAAAAGCCTGAATTGGGGTTGCAAATTGGTGCAGCCACTCTGGAAAGCAGTATGGAGATTCCTTAGGAAACTTGGAATGGAACCACCATTTGACCAAGCTATCCCACTCCTTGGCCCATACTCAAAGTACTTAAAATCAGCATACAACAGTGATGCAGCCACATCAATGTTTATAGCGGCTCAATTCACAATAGCTAGACTGTGGAACCAACCTAGATACCCTTCAATAGATGAATGGATAAAAAAAAAAAACCTGTGGCATATATACACAATGGAATATTATTCAGCCATAAAGGAAGATAAAATTATGGCATTTGTAGGTAAATGGATGGAGTTGGAGACTATCATGCTAAGTGAGATAAACTAATCCCCCCCCAAAAAAAGGTCATATGATTTCTCTGATAAGTGGATGATGATACATAACAGGGGGTGAGAGGAAGGCAAGAATGGAGAAAGGATGGATTGTATAAAGGAAAATGAGGGATAGGGAGGGGATGGGGGAAGGAAAAATAACAATGAGACAAACATCATTACCCTATGTACATGTATGATTACACAAATGGTGGAACTCTACTTTATGTACAACCAGAGACACAATAGTTGTACCCCATTTGTGTACAATGAATAAAAAAAAAGCCTGAATAGACCAATAACAAGTCATGATACTGAATCATTCATTAGTCTATAGAAAAGAAATTCCCACAGATGGCTTCATTGATGAATCTTACCAAACTATTAAAGAAGAACTAAAGTCCTTTCTTATTAAAATATTCCATGGATTGAAATGGAGAAAACCCTTCCAAACTCATTCTGTGAGACCGGCATTACCCACAGAAACACAACAAGGAAACACACACAGACCAATATCCTTGATGAACATAGATGCAAAAATCCTCAACAAAGTACCAGAGAATCAAGTCTAAGAGCACATTAACAAATCATATATCAGCCAGGTGCAATGGTGTTTGCCTGTAATCCTAGAAGCAGAGGCAGGAGGATTGCAAGTTCAAAGTCAGCCTCAGCAACTTAGTGAGGCCCTCTCTCAATAAATAAATAAATAAATAAAAAGGGTTGGGGATATGGCTCAGTGGTTAAGCATCCCTGGATTTGATCTCCAGTATAAAAACAAAACAAAACAAACATACAAACAAACAAACAAAAAACTATCATGATCAAGTTGGTTTCACTCCAGGGATGCAAGGATGTTTCAACATATCCAGATCAATAAATGTAATACATTACATGAACAGAATGAAGATAAAAATCACATGATTGTTTCAAGAGATAAAAAAAAGCATTTGATGAAATTCCACATTCGTTCATGATATAAGCCCTGAACAAATTAGGTATAAATGGATCATACCTCAACATAAAATATATGACAAATCCACAGCCAATACTTTTTTTTTCACAGCCAATATTGTACTGAATGAGGAAAACTAAAAATATTTCTTCTAAGATCAGGAGCAAGATAATGGTGTCTACTCTCACCATTTTTATTAAGTACAGTACTAGAAGTTTTAGAGCAATTAGGTAAGAGAAAAAAATATAAGCAAAGAGAAGAAAGTCATTCTGTTTTCAGATATGATTCTTATATAGAAGAGCCTAAAGAATCTACCAGAAGGCTATTAGAACTGATAAAATGAATTTGGTAAAGGGGCAGCATACAAATATCAAAATATAAAAATCAATAGCTGTTCTACACACCAATAACCCATTTGTTGAGAAGAAAAAATTTAAGCAATTCCATTTAAAATAACCACAAAACAAACACACTTCAGGAATAAACTTAACTAAGGAAGTAAAAGACCTTTACAATGAAAATTATGAAACAGATAAATGAAACTGAAGAAGATACTAAAAGATAGAATGCTCATGAATTGGTGAAATATTGTTAAAATGTCCATACTAAACAAAGTGATCCACAGATTCAATGCAATCCCCATCAAAATACTAATGGTATTCTGTGAAAAACTAGGAAGAAATTTTCTACAATTCATATGTAAACACAAGACCCCAAATGGCCAAAACAATCTTGAGCAAAAGAATGAAGCTGATCTCAAAACATACCACCAGAGCTATCATAACCAAAAGCAGCATGTTATCACATAAAAATAGATATAGACAACAGAACAAAGAAAACAAAGGGAACCCAGAAAGGAACCCACACATCTATAGCCAACTGATTCTTGACAAAGGTACCAAAAACATACATTGGAGAGAGGAAAACCTCTTTAACAAAAGGTGTTGGGAAAACTTGATATCTGCATGCAAAATATTGAAACTTAACAACTATCTCTTACCTGGTACAAAAATCAACTCAAAATGTATCAAAGGTATTCAGGTTTTAACATAAAACCTGAAATTCTGAAACTACTAGAGGAAAACCTAAGAGAAACACTTCAAGATACTGGTGCAGGCATTGAATTTCTGGATAGGGCTCCAAAAGCACAGGGAACAAAAGCAAAAATTGATGAATGGGATAACATCACCCACAAGCATCTGCACAGCAAAAGAAGCAATCAACAGAGTTAAGAGACAACCTACAGAATATGACAAATATTTGCCAGCGATTCATCTGAGCTGGTTAAAATCCAGAAAATATAAAGAACTCAAACTTAATAAAAAAAATCAAGTTAAAATGGGCAAATGATCTCAACAGACACTTCTCAAAAGAAATAAAAATGACAATATATGAAAAAATGCTCTATATCATTAGCCATGAGGGAAATTCAAATCAAAATTACAAGATACTAGTTAGAATGGCTATTATCAAAAAACAACAAAAAATAACAAATGCAGGTGAGGATGTGGAGAAAAAGGAACTCATATACTGTTGCTAGGAATGTAAATTAGTATAGCCACTATGGAGAACAGTATGGATGTTCCTCAAAAAACTAAAAACTACCATATGACCCAGCTCTCCCACTCCTGGGCTATATCCAAAGATACGAAGTCAGCATACAAAAGAGATACCTGCTTGCCTATGTTTATCATAGCACTATTCACAATAGCTACAATCTAGGTGCCCATCAACAAGTGATGAAAAAATATATGCAGTGTGGGTATATTTGTGTATGTGTATATATATATGTGTGTATGTGTATATGTATACACATACACAGCATTATATACAATATGGTGTATGTATATATAGAGAGAATAAAGAAAGGTGAGATCCTTTCATTTGCAGCAAAATGGATTAAACTGGAGGATATTATCTTAAATGAAGTAATTAGACAGAAAGACAGGTACCACATGTTGTCTCCTATGTGGAAATTTAAAAAAGAAGTTAACCTAAAAGTAGAACAGTGACTACCTGAGACTGGAAAGGATGCCTGGTATGAGGGTGAGGGTGGAAGAAGGATGGTTCTGTAAGATCAGTGGACACTATCTACAGGTATGAAAATATTACAAAGAATCCCATTAATATCTATAATTAATGTGTTAATTTTAAAAGTATGATAGGTTATGGAGCATAATAACAGGGTGATGAAGGGATCAAACTATGATCTTGGACTCTAGCATTTTGTTTTTCTATAATTGCATATGGGCAATTTGTAATCTTATCTGTCATCATTTAGCATTTATAAAGTATTAGGCTTTGTAAAAATCATTTGCTATAATTATGTGTTATTATTCAATGACACCTTCTCTACAGTTGCCATGAGGCTCTTAAAATTTTGCTTTCTCACTGCCTTCATTAAAAGGATGTCAGGGGTGTAACTCTGTGGTAGACTGTGTGCTGGGAATGTAAAAGTCCATGGGTTCAATACCCATTGCTAAAAAATTTTTTTAAAAAAGGTGTTTTGCAGAAATTTCTGTTCTGATTTTGCACATTGTGGTTTTTAAGTGTTCTCTTGTCAATATTTGAACCACATGAAATAGCTATTTCTATAGGTTAAAACCAGTCAGATATTGGCAATCTCATATTATTCTAATATAATTTAATAAGTTATAAGTAGAAGACACTGGAAGGGAAGTACCACTACTTGAAGGAGAAACTCTGACTCAAAAGTTTGTTTCATTCTTCCCCCTATGGCAATTTAAACAGTTCACCTAGCACACTGGTTTTTCCATTGTTAATTGTAAATTTTCATCAAATATTAACATGCTCACGTATATGTAAATCATTACAAATCACTGGAAGGAAAGTATAAACATGGATTATCCTCTTTTTTGTTTTGCAAATTGGAAAACAGTATTATGAAAAACCTTGAAGATCCTATCATTAGTTGATCAAATTAGTCAATGTTTGCTAACCTGCAGACTATACCTGATGTGTTAGCTTTTTGCCTGTGACCTAAATAACTGAGAACACTTATAGAAGGGAAAGTTTATTGTAGTTCATGGTTTCAGATTTAGTCTGTGGTATACCCACTCCATCACTTTGGGCCCAAGGTGAGGTGGAACATCATGGTGGAGGAGCACTACTCAGCTCATGGTGGCCAGGAAACAGGTGGGGGTGGGGCTGCAGGCACCCAATGAATGACCCACCTTCTCTAGTCATGTCCTACCTTCCTACCGTTACAACCCAATTATTCATTCAAACTAGGATGGACTGATTAGGTTACAGCTATCATGTAATCATTCTACCTCTGAATATTCCTTCATTAACACAGGAGCCTTTGGGGGACACCTCACATTCAAACAAAACACCTGACATATTTACATATCCTCAGACATATTTCCAGCAGAGAGATGAAACCTGGAGTTATATGTAAACCATAACCTCATGGGTGTGCTTAAGGCCAGGTGCTCACATCTGAATATTTCAGGAACTGCAGTACTTTTCATGAACTAAAATATTTTATTCCCATTACTTGCAAGAAACTACATGTTAATAATATTGGACATCCTATCTAAATCTTCATACCTGGAATTTATCCAAGCTTTCAGAGAATAGCTGCATTTCCACAACCAGATAAAAGTAAGCTTTGAGAAACAAGCTCTTTCTGACTTTGATCTGAGAGAGGAACCCACAAGAACTAATTGTATGAAGTCTAACAGTTACTAGGAAAATTGGGTATCCAGACATAGAAGAATGAAACTAGATCCCTATCTCTGATCCCACACAAAAGTGTTAGAAATACTAAGGTGATGCAATAAATCAAACACATGCTCAGAAGCAGGTCAGCAAGGCAAAATTGTACTTCTGCAGAAGGGTGCACTCCTAAAGGGAATCCAGCAAGCAAACACAGTCTGCCAACATCTGTCCATAAAGAAGCACTGCCCCTTGATCTGATAGGAAGAGTTTGGGGGTAAAATCTATGCAAGATCAGCTAACTTAAAACTGGGGCAGGCATGGAAAAGGGTTACAGTTGTGGGATTCAAAATTAGTACAACCACTACAGAAATCAGTATGGAGGTTCCTCAGAAGACCAGGAATGGATTGGGCACAGTGGTGCATGCCTATAACCTCAGTGTCTTGGGAGGCTCACAAGTTTGAGGCCAGTCTCAGCAACTTAGCAAGACCGGTCTCAAAATAAAAATGGACTGAGGATGTAGCTCAGTGGTAAAGTGCTTCTGGGTTTAATTCCCAGTAAAAGAGAAAAAACAAAACAAAACATGAAGAATGGAACCACTCTATGACCTAAGTATGCCACTCATATTTATTGAAAAGAACTAAAGTCAGCATATTATAGCTAAACATGCATACCCAGGTTTACAGCAGCACAATTGACAATAGCCAAATTGTGGAACCAGCCTAGGTGCCTGTCAATGGATGAATTAATTAAAAAAAAAGTAGTATATATACATAATGGAGTTTTACACTAAGAAAAAATATAAGTTTTGGGAAAATGGATAAAACAGGAGATCATGGGCTGGGGATATAGCTCAGTTGGTAGAGTGCTTGCCTCGCAAGCATAGGCCCTGAGTTCAATCCCCAGCACCACCAAAAACAAACAAACAAACAAACAAACAAACAAAAAACCCAAAAAACTGGAGATCATAAACCAGACTTAGAAAGTCAAGGGTCATATGTTGTCTCTCATATGTGAAAGTTAGAGAAAAAAAAAAGCGGGGGGGGAATTTCATGAATATAGAAGGAAGTAGAGCATGGGGAGGGAGGAGGAGAGAGGGAAGGGAAAGGGGAGGCACTGGACAATGAAACAGACCAAATTATGTTATGTGCACGCATAAATATATTACAATGAATCCCACTGTTTTGTATAATTAGAATGCAGCAACAAAAAAGGATTTAAAGGAGGCTGTAATCAACCATATCAAATACTGCTAATCTATTGAGAAAAATGAGGACTAAGATAATTGTGGATTTAACAACACAAAGATTATTGGTGACCCTGAAAGAGTTGTTTTAGGGGAGTAATGGAGATGAGAGAAGGCCTTGTGAAAGTTCAGAAGAATTGGAAGAGAAGAAATGGAGACAGTGATTATAGAACAAACTGATTACAGAGGAAACTGATGTAAGGTCAAAAAACCTTTTATTTTTAAAAAGCACGGTATATTAGCGCTGATGATGACGACCATGAAATGAGTCATGATACAGGCAATGAAGTCAATGTCTGGAGTGGTGTCCTCAAGTACTCATGGGAAGAACTTTTAAGTGTCACAAGATGCTTGGCATACCTTAGCAGAAGTGAACAAAGAGTCTATGGGCATCTAGATGTATGAGGAATTAGTGAGAAAGTGAGGATATCTGACATAGAGAAGGCATATAACAAAGCTGGTTCTATCTCTAGTGGGGAGGGGAACTTTTGTGTGTGTGTGGTGCTGGCGATTGAACCCAGGGCCTCATGTAGGCTAGGCTCAGTGTATCACTAAGCTATACCTTGGGTCCCTTACCCTTTTTAAATACTAAAAGTCTGGAGCTATAGATAGCTGTTTTACTAATCAGTGTGTCATTAAGCCATAATTAATTGATTTTAGAAAACTGTGCTGGACAAAACGTAGGCGGAATACTAACGTGGCATTTTGGCATTATTTGGTAAAATACTATATATTTTTTTAAAAACCTCAGAAAACACTGGTACTGTGGTACACACCTATAATCCCAGTGGCTTGGGAAGCTGAGGCAAGACGATTGCAAGTTCAAAGTCAGCCTCAGCAACTTAGCCAGGTCCTGTCTCAAAACAAAAAATAAAATAAAAAAAGGGGCTGGGGATGTGGATCAGTGGTTAAGCACACCTGTGCACCTAAGTTCAATTCCTGGAACAAAACAAAACAAAATGGCTCAGAAAACAAGATGGGGGCTCTTTTTTTTTTTTTTCCTTGTGAAAGAAGTCCAGAGGTTGGTAGCCTGAGACTAGTACTATGGTTTCATGGTTTTGTCATTGCCCTCTGCTCTCACTCTGGCCTCTCTTTTAAGGTCACCTTGGAGTCTGAGATGGCAGCTAGAGTTCTAGCCATCATGTCTATGTCCATCATGTCTATGTCCCTGTTCCAGTCCCAGCATTAGGGAAGAAGAGTCTAACCCTTTCATTTTAACTTATAAGTTTCACACAATATTTCCACTTACCTCTCTCTTGCTAGAACTTTGCCTGCAATGAAGGCTGGGAAATATAATCTTTTGACAAGGTTTATTGCTACCCTGAATAAAATCAGAGTTTTGTTATGAACAAGGAATCAGACTGGACATTGCAATAGGCAGTTAACATTTATATACAAGTCTGTGATTACAACACTAGCTCTACGATATACTGATTGTGACCTTGAACAAGTTATTTTACCTCTGTGCCTCAGTTTTTCTTTTCTAAAATTGAGCTAATACACAGAATATGAAATAGTATAGGTAAAGTGCCATTGTGTCTGTCATATGATAGGCAATCAAAAGTAATATTACATGTATGAAATAAAAAATTAGTCACTTGGGAGGCAACTGAGGGATGGCATCTAGTTAATTAGGCTAATTGCTACTCAGTTTTAGGGTTAATATCAATGTCACCATTTCCACTTGCCCTATGTTTTATAAGAAACAAGTACCCCAAGATGAAGGAAGAAGAGTCATAGTGTCAATGGCATTTTTTGACTAAGGTAACCTAAACATGTCTACTCAGTTTGTTCAAGTTAGTATTTGTTCAAATGCCTTCAATCACTCTCCTAATCTGTTAGCAGCCAAACTGAATGCCCTGAAACAGGTAATCTGTTTAAAGCTCAATGAATACATACCTTAAGTTTTTGGATTTTCAATGCATGGGTAAATTCTTCTCTAGCCACTGCTAGTTTTGGAGGCTTTGTTTTAATCATCTTGGATAACATCCATTTTCATGATTTTTCTTTCTTTCTTCTTCTTCTTCTTCTTCTTCTTTTTTTTTTTTTTTTTGGTACTAGGGATTAAACTCAGGGCCTTGGGCAAGTACTGTACTACTGAGCTCCATCCCCAGAGTTTGGTTGATTTTCAATTACTGGGGTCATAATCAATAGCCAGTATATATAGCACCTAGATCTGATTATGAGTACTATTGCATCTACCAACCTGGCTTTGCCCTTAGAGTTACTTAACACAAAAGACTTCTGGTAAACCCTCGGTTTTGTAATATCATGAATTTTATTGGCAGAGCTAGTGACTCTAGTTAGCAGAAAATGCTTCAGTCTGTGAAGGATCAGGGCCAAGTGGTCATACACTTCAACTCAGCACCTAAAGGGAACTGCAGCAAACAGACTGGATTCTACTAGAGGAAAGGTGAACTATTTTTTACTGGGTGAATTTCTCTGGGAGACAATTTTCTCTAATCACATCGCCAATTACTTCAGGCTGAAAAGCAAGTGACAGATCAGAGAAAAACACTGCAGTGCACCTAGTTATGTTTGGCCTTAAATTAATCACATAGTTGCAGCCACTGGCCAACAACTGGTTTTCTAACATCATCTGAAGCTGACTAGTTTTTAAGATACCATTATAAAAAAATATCATGAACACATTTATATATTTATTAAAAATGTCAAGTTGACTCTTTTCACATTTTTTGCTATCTTTCCAGCAATATTTTGTGCACAAACAAAAAACCAAAAATAAAATAAAAGGTCCCCTGGTGATTTAAATGAATAGCCAATAGATAAGATCCACTGCTTTACGTGATTTCCAAGGTCCTCTCCAATTCGAAAATGCTAAGAATTGATGAGGTACAATATTTACAAATTCAGCAATTATTTCAACAGGATAATAAAAGAAGCTGGAAATTTGGGGGTGGATTTTTTATCATCCCAAAAGAGTATAAATCCTGGGATATTTATTATTTAATGATAATTCATAGCAGGTCACACACTGTGATATATTTACAAATGATTTAGCCATAAAATATAAAATGTTCAGGTAATAATCTTAACCCAATCATACTGTGAGGTATGAGGGACAGAAGATAAAGCCCAGAACTTGCTCTTGGTAAGAAATTTAATAACTTTAGGAAATTCTCATTAAGGTGGGACCTTGGAGGGTCCTCAGTTTAGGGTGAATCAGATGTAAACCCAAAGTAGGAGAATATCCCTGTATAGTTTAGCAATACAAATTCACCTATTTGGTGGATTTGAAAACCTCTCAAGTTGTGAACTTAGTTTAAGGTAATTACAGATTAATAGTGTTTCCAGGCAGTTGGCAGAAACAAATGGAAATCCTCCACAGAAAACACTTTCCGAGTCCTCAAAGAATTCTTGCAAATATTTCCCAAAGAAAAATAGCCCAGTTAAACTTAATCTAGGAGAAAATGTGACAACATGAATGAGAACAAGGAGAAAACGATGAGAATATAGGCCTATTAAGAATGATTATAGACCAGCAATGTTTACTGTGTTTAAAGCAGTAACAGACAGACTTGAAAATATATACAGGTAGTAGTAAACCTTAAAATGTGATGCAGATTGGAAAAGTACAAATTTAGCTTTAGAAATAAAATATATAATTTTTTTTTTTTTTTTTTTTTTTTTTTTTTGGCAGTGCAGGGGATTGAACCCAGGGCCTTCTGCTTGCGAGGCAGGCACTCTGCCAAATGAGCTATATCCCCAGCCCCCTGCAATTTTTGAAATAATGGATAGGTAGAAAAGTAGTTTAGACACAGTTGAATAGGTCAAAGAAAAACTAAAGAACAAAGCACAAACAGATGTAAAGATGAAATATAAGGAAAATATTAAGAGACAGAAGATAGTGAGAATCTATAATTTATTGTTCAATTGGAATTCTAGAATGAGAAGAGGAACATAATGGGATAGAGGCAATATTTGAAAAGATGCCTGAGCATTTTGCAAAATTGATAAAAGGTACTCATCTACAGATTTAGTAAGCTTAATAAATTTCAAGAACAATTAATAAAAAGATATCTATATCTCAACACATCACTCGTAGAACCAAGAAACACTAAAGACAAGGAGAATAAAAGCATCCAAAAGCTGCTTCCCTCTGCCACAATTTTCTGCCATGATGTTCAGCCTTACCTTGAGCTCTGAGGAATGGATTGTGCTGTCTATGGATTGAAACCTCTGAAACGATAAGCTCCCAAATAAACTCTTCCTCCTCTACAATTGTTTTCTGTGGGTCTTTTAGTCACAGCAGTGAAAAAGCTGATTAAACAGGGCAAAATAAAAACAGTTTTAGATGAATGAGCAGCACAATCAAGTAAATAATCAAGAACTGAGTTTGGCATTAAGAGAATCATAATAAAATAAATTCTAAAGGATATATTTCAGGCCAAAGTAAAGCGATAGAGGGTCTGGGATTGAAATTGAATGCAGAAGAAAATAAATCATAAAAATGAGAGCAAACCTAAAAACAAACAAACAAAAATCCCAAAAAAGTGACCATAGAAACTAATACTTTATAGAGTTAAAAATGTAGAAATAAATTTCATGACAAACAATTCGCGAGAAGGGTGAATGGGATAGAAAAGGTATGAGGTCTTTGGGAAAGGGTTACAAGTATTGACTAGTAGCTTTATACTTTGGTAAGTTTGTAAGTTGTAATTTCTAGGATAAAAAAAGAAATAGCATTTAACTTCCCAACTAAGAAGGAAAAACTCCCTCTGAATAATAAAAATAATCAACTGAAAAAGGAAGTACATAAGATATTGAATTAGGAGATAGGCACAGAGACAGATATCAGGTTCCACCCAGAAAAAATAAACGAGTTAATTAAAAAAAAAAGAAAACCACGTGTTCCTAAAAATTTACTACTATTGTAGGAAGAGGTAAAACAGAGTGGAGGTCAGGAAAAAATGTAACTTTCAAATTATAAGCAAGTAACAAAAGGCAAAGTAGTCTCTAAAGGGTTAAGGCAGTATCTGTTCCATGGGAAAATTGCAACAGAATAGTTAAAATTCTAGAGATATATCTGGTGAAAAAGTATTCAAAAGGAGGAAACTTTGCTAAATTGCAGCCAGAGAGAGACTTTAAGTGTAATTACTCTGATATTCAGAGATATTTGTTCTAGAACAGATCAGGTTGTGTGTGGTTCATCATGGGCCACAGAAACTAAAGGGATAGTACAGAAACAGGTAAATGACACAAGACAAAGACAGTCTCACAATGAGATCATAAAGTCTTTTCCTTTTGTTAAGGCTTTACCAACATATTAACCAAGAGCTGTTAAAAGTTTATTTTTACAAATTTTCTGAACATTCACATGAAATTTGCAGAAAATTTTACTGTAAGTTTAGCAATACAGTAGTTTCCCTTTATTAGCAAGTGATGTTTTCTAAGACCCCTAGTGGATGCCTGAAACCACAGATTGTACCAAACCCTATATATACTATGTTTTTCCTGTTAGCATGCATCTTTGAGTAAAGTTTAATGTATAAGTTAGGCACAGTAACAGATTAACACCAAGAGCTAATAATAAAATAGAGCAATTTTAATAATACACCATAATAAATGTTATTTAAAATAAAAAAGATATTGAATTAGGTAGGACAAATAGAAAGTATAAATATGGTAGCTATAAACCCAAACCTATTTTAATGATTATAATGTTAATAGAGTAAATGCTCCAGTTAGAGGACAAAGATTGTCAAACTGGACAAGAAATCCAAACCCAAGTATATGTGTTTGTAACACATCTAAGACAAAAAGACATAGACAAAAAATAACCTATTGCAAATACTAACCCAAACCAAGCTAATGCCGTATAGTAATAACTATTTGATGTTAGAGCAAAAAACATTGTGATGAAAAGGGACTTTCATGATGAAATCAGCAAGATACATCTGGGAGATATAAGATTTAATTTGTGCCTAATAGCATAGCTTCAAAGAAATATAAAAATTGAAAGAACCAAAAGGAGAAACACATTTATAGTCAGAGGGAGATTTTAACATCCTTTTCAGTAATTGGTAGAGAAGTAGGGAGAAATCATTCACAAAGAGATAACTAGAATGAATCCTTTCTGCTGGGAATTAAGCACATTTGTAGTCAGGTGTGGCAGATGCCTGTAATCTCAGCTATCTGGGAGGTTGAGGCAGAAGAATTGAAAATTTCAGGCCAAGCTGGGCACAGTGGTGCACACCTATAATCCCAGCTACTCTGGAGGCTGAGGCAGTAGATCAGTAAGTTCAAGGCCAGTTCCGTCAATTTAGCAAGACCTTGTTTCCAAATAAAAATAAAAAGGGGTGGGGATACAGTTCAGAGTGCTTGCCTAGCATGTGTGAGGCCCTGGGTTCAATCTCCAGTAAACAACTCTGTCCATGCGCGCGCGCGCGCGCACATACACATACACACACACACACACACACACACACACACACAGGGGGCGGGGGAATTTGTAAACCATTCATGAGTCAAAGAAACCACATAGAAATTACAAAGTTTTTCAACTAAATGAAGCCAAAAACCCTGACAAACAAGTTCGATCTCCAAAGAAAGTCTAGATAGAAGACAGAATTCTAATTAAACAGCCAATGAGTGGTAACTATAGATAATTGGATGAATTCAACCAGGGAGTACATGTAGAAAAAAATCAATAATAGAGTACTAAAAGGTACTGCCTTTTAAAACAGGCAAATGAGGAGGTAGTCCAGTGCCTGGGACACTATAATTTCTCCCATTCGAGATAACTACCAACATGCTGCACAATTCTGTTTATGTATCAAAAAACCTTAGGTGTGGGACTGGTGCCTATGAAATTACACTAGGTCTGAAGAGTAGATCTCTCTCACTGGCTGAAGCACTATTTCTTTCACAATAGGGCATACAATTGGGCTGCCAGAATGGTGCTGACACATTTAGGTGACTCTCATGTTGGGCATGGTGTATATTCAAGGTAACACTGTTGGAATTGAGTTGTGGGGGGCTTGTGCATGGATTCTTTCTGATCTGTGAGGGTAGTGGCAGTTCCTTATCCTGTTTCCTGCAGGTTTTATATCTTGTGTCAGACTGTGCATGTCTCCTTTGAGACACTTTCTTTTTTTGGTACTGAGAACTGAAACCAGGGCCTTGCATATACTACGCAAGTAGCCCTTTTGATTTTTGAGACTTGCTGAGTTATCAACGCTGCCTTAAATTTGCAACCCTTCTGCCTCAGCCTCTAGAGTTGGGATTTCAGGAGGGTGTCACTGCACCTGTGTTGGGGTAGGCCCAAAAGGGCTATAGTTAGGCTCCCTTCCTGAGGCTTCTGGTGGGCTGTTGTTTTTGGTGTGTAGTCAGGGCTGGGAACTGGCTATAATATGGTTATTCAAAAACAGAAACACTGATTCAGTATATACACTCAAGGTCATAAACAATAACTTGTGAGCATGAGTCCCCTTATGTAACCTGTTGGCAGCATGGCTTCTTTGGTCTGCACATAAAAAGGGTCTATGGAAGAGACTCGGGGTTAAAAGGGGACAAAACTGGAACTGGTTGGGGGCTAGATCTGAAGCTGCAAGCTGTTACCACCTCTGACTAAAGCATGTTTTTATCCTACTGCATCTTCCACCTGCCAGACCCAGAATCTGAGTGCCCTGTGTGACACTGGTGGAGTTGTCAGGATGTTCTGCAAGGTGAGAGATGCTTCAATCTTGTAAGACAGGAGGGAATTGTGGTCACAGAGCAGCATGTACACTTGGTTGACAAGGTCCTATTAGCATGGATATCAATAGGTTCTGAAGAGTAATTGCATTGTGAATCCTAACAGCATTACTATTCTTATTGCAGTGGGAGATACGAAATTTGCATGTAACAAAAAGAACAGAATATTTCCTAGTTCTGGAGATATATTTATTAAGAATTACTGCACACACACATTGGACAATAAACATGTACCTCTTTTTGGGCTGGGGTTGTGGCTTGATGGTAGAGCATTTGTCTAGCACATGTGAGGCACTGGGTTTGATCTTCAGCACAACATAAAATAAATAAAGGTATTGTGTTTTCTACAACTAAAAAATAAGTACCTCTTTTCTACTCATAACTCTAAATTTTCACTGATAAACCCCTGTACCTGGGCTCGTAAATTTTAAAAATATTTTTAATTAAATTAGACAAAGGCTTTGGAAAAAAAATGTTGTATGGTGAAACCTGATTAAAGAGCAGAAATTAGGAGAAATCAGAAACCATGAAAGCATATCTTAGAAATAGAGGAAGTTCAACGAGATCAAATTAAAATAAGGAATGTGATGATTCTGTGGCTAAAGAGAGAAGCCTTTCTAAGAAAGTTAATGCAGAACTATTTGGGGATTAAAAAGTCCTATCTGCAGTTATCTTTAAACTGTCCACCAAAAACATATATACATGTATATGTATAATTTTATACATATGCACACGTACACATATATATATACACAAAGGTAATATGCATATAGAAAAGGTAGATTTAAAAATAATTGAACAGATGGTATGATTAGATGCTGTTATCATTGTAGTAGTATTTTGGCTGTCCTATTTGCAAATTATCAAAACAAAAAGCTAAGGGATAGGTGGGCAAGGAGGAGGGAATATCTGGTATAAGATCCCAACACTGATGAACATAATTGTATAATAGTACAAATAGATTAGCACCAATGTTGTGATCAGTGGGCAAACTCTTGGGTGCAGCAAAGGGGATTGGAAAATAAAGATTCAGACACAGATCTTGAAGATTAAGCTGGGATCAGGTGGAGCCTGCTCTGATGGAGATTCAGGTCTAAAGAATTACACCAGCAATCTTTATTTATATATGTCTCATTATCAGGTTAAAGACTATGCAAGCATCATTCTTTGTATTCAGGAACGTTACAGAAACTAGGACATCAATGTAGCTTTTCTGCAGTAGCAATTCATAGTTGCAAAGTGCAATGTTAGGAGCTTTGTGTAGCTCTCAAGACAGTCTACTGTTAAAAGTTGCTATAAGGTGGGGCAGGAACTGGAGAAGCAGAGCTGGTGAAACATAGTGGTTGTCTACCATAAAATTCCTTTCTTCCCCAGAGCTGTGTGCCTGAGATAAAGGTTAGAACTGATAGGACTCTTGCACAGAGCCTCCTCATGCAGGGCACTGCCACAGCAGCTAGGCATCCTATGCCTTTGCACAGAAACATTCCCAGGCACAGGGTATGCCACAGCCATGAGGGCATGAGACCCCTAATTGCAGTAACTGTTCTCCATCCTCCATCACCACACTCAACATACCAAGATGGTGCTCATCATTTTCTCAGACTACAGGAAAAAAGTTATGGGGGACTATGGATTCAGAAAGGTAAGTAGGTATGGGTGTGGGAAGTTGAGAGAATACTAGTGATCTCAATAGTCTTCACGAAGTGAGAAAAGGCTAGTAATAGCTTGGCGGCATGAAGAGTGTGAAGATTTGGAATCATTTTCTGTGAGAAATGACAAAGGAAGCTGTTTCAGTCAGCTTTTCTGCCACTGTGATCAAAAGACCTGATGAGTAATTTCAGAGGAGGAAAAGTTTATTTAGGGCTGTTTCAGAGGTCTCAGTCCATAGGTGGTAGGCTCCAATACTCTGGGTTCAAGGTAAGGCAGACCATCATGGTGGAAAAGTGTGGTAGAAGAAAGTAGCTCAGGACATGGCGCCAGGAAGTAGAGAGCTCTGTTCACCACAGACAAAATCTATACTCCAAAGGCATGCCCCCAGTGACTTACCTCCTCCACAACACCTGCCTATAGTTACTACCCAGTCAATCCACTCAAGTGAACCAATACACTGATTAGGTTAAGGTTCTCAAACTTATTTGTTTTGCTTCTAAACTTTCTTGCGATGTCTCACATGAATTTTTGGGAGATACCACATATCCAAACAACAACAGAAACTGACCAGGGATACTGTAAAGTATTTCACAGGACAAAGCTGAAGTCCTGCTTGCGGTCTGGAAATTACTCCTTTTTTGGCTTCCATTAGCATTCCAAGTTTATCTCCTGTCATAGAACATAACATATTGCAGTTGTTTGATCACACTTCTACTAGATCATGAGTTTGAGTTAAGGGGGCCTAACTTTCATTTTTGAATTCCTATAACAAGCATAGTGCCTGGTATGTAGTAAACATTCAATGAATATTTATTAAATAATGATTGTACATATAACTTCTAAAAATATAAGTTTTTTTGGCTATTTTGGCTTACCCACAGCACATTTGCTGGGTTAACCACTTCTCTTTCATGCTCCCACAGCAACATATATGTGTGTAATACCCATTACAAAACTCAGATCACAAAATACCTGATCTTAGCTGAACAATTAAGATTTTGTTTGGTTTACAAAGTCTTTATTTCTGGCTGTACATGTGATTTTGACAAATACTTTTAAAAAGCAAAATTTAACAATGTTACTGTGCTATTATCAATCTAAGATAAAGTGCCCGATAATATTAATCAATAGTATTCTGGATGAAATCCTGGGGAAAATATGACTTTACATTTTGAAAGACCCAGTATAGTCCCCTTCTTATTTACTTTTCTCAGAGTGTTCAAAATGTAAAGAATGCTTTCCATGCCACTGGAGGCAAAAATTTCTAAACAAATTTACCTTTACTTAATAGTTGAAGAATTGAGTTCAGGTGATTTTTTATGAAAACAATTCAGGTGACCAACTGCTTTTAGTTTCAGACACTGAAGATGGAAGGCAAAATTTGATTTCTGAAAAAAAATCAAGTCCAAAAATTGACTCTTTGGAAATCCAGCCTGACTGTTGACAGTCATATTTAGGAGTTTTCTGTTTTGCAACTATTTCTGTAAACATATTCTTTGACTTTTTCTTAACTAAAAATATATCAGTTCTTTGCTTGACATGTTTTAGTTTCTTTCTTGGTAACTCTCTTTGGTCAGGGGAATTATGGGCAGTAAAGCACTTTCTTAGACCCATGACTTGGAATCCAAGAGAATTGTTTTTTGGGGTAGGAGGGACACACTCATCAATATCACTTTCAAGACACTCATCAATACTACAGTTGTTGAACATCTCTGACTGTGTAACACTAGACATAATAGGGCTTCTGAATTTTCTATGTGTTTTCATATGTTTTGAACAGCTTGAGGTGGCTTGCTGTTTGTCATTTTCAAGAGAAATCCTTATTTTTTTATGGTTAGTATCAAGATCTGAATATAAGGCAGGCAATTTTTTGAAAGCTTCATTTATCCCATGAATTCTTCGGTGGAACCCTGCAACTGGAGTTGACTGTGAGCATGGAATAAAGTCTTGGCTATCTTCAAGGTCACATTCTGAATCTGACTGAAAATGAGGTGGAGAGCATGTTCTCAGATACTTAGAGGTAGATATGCTTTGCAAGGATAATTTCTGTGAAGTCTGGCTAGAATTTTCAGAAAGTGGTCTTACTGAAAAATTAGGCTCTGCAAGATGATTTTCTGTCAAAGATGTTTCGCACTGTAACAAAATATCCTGTGGTTTTTTGAAAATTTCTGTTGCAATGGCCACATCTCTAGAATTATCATCAAAGAGATCAGCAGAAGCATTGTAGCTACCTTCATGATCAGCAGAAGAGATCTGTGTCAAGTTATTATTAATATGTCCAAAAGGCATTTCTGTACTATAACAAAGAGTTTCTGAAGGATATGTAAGTTTCTTACAAACTGTAAAACTGTCACCTTGGTTCTTTGGCCACCTATGAAGTTGTTTGTTTTCTAATTTGCAAACATCAGAAACATCATTGTATTTTCGAGAATAAAAAGCTGTCAACTTTTTATTCACTTTTGAAAGTGACTTTTCTCCATTAAAATATTTGATATTGAGACAAAAATGGTCATTCTCTGAAGTATTGGGCCTAAGTGAAATTTCATCTCTATGTGGTAGAATCCTGATAGTCTTTTTAACTGTTGTTTCTAAATCTTTTGAAGATGGAAATACAGTTGAAAGATAAGGGTCTGGGAGAAAATATTCTGAAATATCTCTTCCATTACTACTTCTAGAGACAACCTCTGATGTGTTATCTGATTCTGATTCCTTTTGAATAAAAGGACTTAGATTTGCTTCACAGTTGGAAAAGAAGTTATCTTTACTACAGTGTGTTTTGACTGTAGCTTGTGATGACCTTGAAACTACAGGTGGTGTATGCAGGCCTCCAGCGGTTTTCTGGGGGGTCACATATAACCTGCTGTGGTCTGCATGGAATTTACTGATGTCATTATCTACATCATGTTTCTTATTCCTGGAGTCTGTTTGGGTTATAGCAATCTCACTTTCAACAACTGCTAGAAATTTGTTCAGGCTTTCAGAAAACGGCAGATCATCCCAAATGGTAGGGTCACAATCATGAGAATTGCTAGTTCTTTCCCCAGGTCTAAATGATGAAGATGGACAATATGCTGATATCTCTTGAAGGCCACTGGTGGTATTTACATTATGATGTGGATAACAGTATAGCTCACTCTGAGAATAACTATTTTTAATTTTCACTGCACTGTGGAAGGATTCTGCATTACTTGACTCATGGGGCTCTTGTACTTTCAAAGGGAACAAATTAAAGCCAGTGACTCCAATTTCATAATGACTGCTATGAATTGTACTCAGTTGATTAGCTTGGAAGTCAAGTTCTTCATCCAACTTTTCTGCTGTACTCTTCTTATCCATATATGAAATGGGGCTCCATGAATCCTGAGTGGGATCACAGTAATTGCTAGAACCAGCAACCTTTGTAAAGGAGATGCACTTTCCATTTTGATGAAGAGTACCAATGGCCATGCTTTGGTCTGAAGCTGAGAAATCATCATTATCTGTTGGTGCTGAAACAATGGAAGTGAGTTCAAGTGATGGCTGCCAGAATCTTGAAAATTTATCTTGGCTGTGGGGCTCTGAAAAATATGTAGTGCTGTCAGAGCCACTTATGCTGCTGAGATCACTATTTGAATGATCTAAATCAAGTAAGTGACTATTAGGTTCCTGGAAGGCACAGTGAAGTTTCCTGAAATTGGAAGTCTGCAAAAGCTGATGAAAGTAGTCAATGACAGTGAAGCCTGCAACACAGGGGTCTGGTAGAAGAATCTGGCAAGCTACTAGTGCTCTGACTTCTCCTTTGTAGCCACGGCACTGTGGTAAGAAGTTACTAGAATCTGAACCATTTCCATATTGTTTTTCAAAATTCTGTGAAAGAAGTAAATCAATTAAAATGAAAATAAAATGTTCCTCCTTTGACTCAAATAAGAAACAGGGATTTAAAAGGTTAAAACAGATACAATTATAACCCTTACCCCCTCTAATTTTACTTCCTATAGTGTTCCAGGCAGAATAGTATATACAAAAGGAAATAAACTTTGGATTAGAGAGTCTTTTCTTCAAATCCTAGTTCCACTATTTTCTAGCAGTGTTAGAGCTTTGAGCAACTTATTTAACTGGGTGTTTCTCACTGTTCAGTTGTGGACTGCTCTATTCTTTTAAACTCCTGATTCTAGTGTGGACAAAATTCTTCTTTGTTCCCTTCAGAGTCAGTACATTTTATTTTTTTATTCCTTTTACAGGTTCTTTTATAATTACTTAAGACCATTCTTTTTAATGTTCTTTTCAACACTGAGATACTTTGCCTTTAATGTTAGTTCCCTCCTCCTTATATGATAGAATTTAAACTAGAGCACTGATGAAAGTCTTACCATATAATTTGAGAAAATTTGGACAGAGTGAAATAAACACAAAATATCTAAGAGTTTTCTGAATTCATAATAAATTAATAATAAATAAATTTCTAAAGTTCTGAAAGCATTTGACCTGGGCTATACTGACATTTTAAAGAGAAAGTTGTGACATATGATGTTTAAACAGATCTTCAATAGGCTATATTTATACAGTATAAAATGCTTCTACAGGCCTTCATATTTATACAACTCCTAGAAACTATCTAGAAAATTCAAATCATTTATTACAACGGAAATGTTAACAAAACTCTGAAAAGAAAGCCAGTATCAATTACCGTCACTCCAAAAATAAAGCTTTGTCCAACAAAACAAGTCTCAACAGCTTTAGTTAATAGGTTCTGAGTTATATCACTGCTCAGTGTTTCTGGGATTTTATTAGGATCCTGAATGTACCTAGAAAGAAAATAAAAAATGTGAAGGAAAAAACTTGAAAATTATAATTGGCAATAACATTAGAAGACATAATTAGTCTGAAAATGTGGCAGGAAACTTGACATTTACATACAGAAAAAAAGTAGCTCTATGAGCTAAGCATTTTTTTTTTTTTTTGGCACTAGGGATTGAACCCAGGGGCACTCCACCACTGAGCCACATCCCCAGCCCTATTTTGTATTTTATTTAGAGACAGGGTCTCACTGAGTTGCTTAGGGCCTTGCTAAGTTGCTGAGGCTGGCTTTGAACTCCCAATCCTCCCGCCTCAGCCTCCTAAGCCACTGGGATTTCAGGAGTGCACCACCATGCCCGGCAAGCTAAGCATTTTGTTCCTTCTAGTTTTCCCATAACATAGAAAGACAAAGTAAAAACCCTACAAAACTCCAATGTATCCAGTGTGAATAAAGCACGTACTTGTTTAATCAGCAGGCCCAGCAATTATACTAAGGAAAAATAGAGGCAACAGTGGGGGGTACCAGCCTTTTCTCTTCCCTGACAATTCTGGCTATGGTCCCTCTAGTGTCCCTTTTTCTAAATCAGTTTGCCCTCAACTACAAAACATGTAATAGATTTCTTCTGTCAAGTGATTGGGGGCAGGGGCAAGCAGAAGGTCAAATGCTCAATTGCTTACACAAATCCTCCATTTCAGGATTATGTCTTTTTAGGTCTATACAGATGAAGTTATAAAGCAATAAAAGAAATGACAAAATTTCAACTTCTGACATGCAAATATTCCCTTAAATAATTTCTCCTGTCTCATGGGTCCTTTAACACCTGAATATTAACCTCAGTATGAATCATCCTTCAGTTTGAAATGATTTTACTTCCTTATTTAAGTTTGTGTACCGTGGATTAGTTTTATAATCTAACACTTTAATTATAGCTTAGTTATCCTGCATGAAAGAAGTCTGGTGTAATATTAGCATGATATCTGTACTTATGGGATAAGTATCTTCCTTTTCTCACTTGATTATTTTTTAAGGAAACTGATGATCTGAGGTCAAAAAATTATCTTTTTACTAATTGTACCTTACCTTAAAATACTTATTTTCATATTCTATTGGCACACTAAAGGAGCAATCAGAAAAAAGAATGCTTTAAATATTCTTACTTGTGCAAATCAGTGGCAGTCAGACCAAAAAATGTATCTAAGCAGCTTCCAAATACAGTAATAGCAAATAATTTGTTTGATTCTGCAACTTTCAAGGAGAGTTTATATCTATAACTGGCATTTTCAACTTCACTGGTGGAGCCACATTTTGGACAACTAGACCTAAAAAGTGGGGGAAAAAAGTACAGAAATTTTCATTAAATATTTTTTTCATATGACAAAAACAAAGTAAAAATTTAAAATAATAGTTCTCATAGAAATACTCCTAATAATTTACATTCATTCTTCTTCAACTACTTATGATCAACTTATTTTGAATTACTCTATTCCTAATAGCTAGCTTTGCTGATTCAAATTAAACAGCACCAAACTGACAAAAATGCACACCAAACTGACAGGAAAGTAATGAATAACTGTGTGTGCACACATGAGAGAGGATGAGATTAATATGTAATCTTCAAATATTTATACCCAAAGTACTTAACTAATTGCATTTTTCTTACCATTATAAAAATTATTGTCTTTAACCCACTGGAATATA
Source organism: Glaucomys volans (assembly GCA_020662805.1). Lineage (NCBI taxonomy): Eukaryota > Metazoa > Chordata > Mammalia > Rodentia > Sciuridae > Glaucomys > Glaucomys volans. Next base: position 314,664 of record JAJEJO010003417.1, read on the forward strand.
TTAAAACTGATCAGATTACAAAAATTAGATATGAAACAACCCAGGGGATTTAACTTGTTTTTACAACAATGTGCAATTGTGGGTAAAGGCTTTCTAGTCACAAAGTACACATAAAGCATAACTATTGCTGTCTGTTCTTGGGACAGTTACTATATTCCTGAAATCTGGAGTACCTTAAGTGTAAAGGCCTGAGGAAGGATACAAAGAGAAAAATTAAATAGAGTACAGAATAAATCTTGCCAGACTAATGTATTGGTCTACTTTCCCCCTAATATTATATTATGATTTGTATTAAACATTGTGGTGATTATTGTCACTTCTACTTAGCATTTCTCTATTTTCTAGTTTGCAATAATATAACTCTGATTTCCAATTTTTATTTTCTTAATTTAGGAAACTGATCCTTTCCAACACATTATGATAATGGGTAATACTACAACTTTGCTTTTTCTTCATGCTGCTAGTGACCTGGTTTAAAATAGAGCAGCAAAGTACAAAAAGAAAACAATGTTTCAGATAGCTATAAAAATTTGAATGCTGTCAGACAGCCACTAGAGGGAGTATAAAATCCTTATCTCTCAAAGTAACTTTTCCAACAAAGCCTACACATAAGGTATTTTGGATTCACCATCATAGATTGGTGCTAATTATTTTTTTGTCACACTGAGGATGGATCTGTACTAATCAATTCATGTAATTATACTGAAATATTCTGGAGTCTATCCTGTAGGCTGCATAGAATAAAGGGAACTGACTCACTAGGGGTATAAAACCATTTCTCATTAGTACCAACTTCTAGTGAAATAAATTGTTTTAAATATGCATTAGAATATTTTAAAGGTTATACATTAATAATGCATTCAGATCTAATGTAAAATTTCTAGTAAATCTTAAAATAATTAACATGTGTTTTGCACTATGATGCATAATATCCGAACTTAATTAAAACATTTAATTGACAAAGATTGAATATATTCAAGGTATACATGATTTGAAATACTTATACATTGTAAATGATTACCACAATCAAATGAACACATCCATCCTAATTCTAATGCTGTACATTAGACCCCAGAACTTGTTCATCTTATATCTTTTCATTAATTAAAAAAATAATAAACCCATTACATGGCTAACTAGAACACATTTTTATAAAATATAATTATGTGTTCCCAAATTTTAAAAAATGAGAAAGACAGGTATTGTTTTACATTTTACAAATCTCTTTAAAATCTGGCTTAATAAAAACATAGCTAGATTCACATGCTTCAGTTTTCTGCTCATTCGTTTGATATCACAGGTCACTTGGTTTTTGAGAAATTCAACTATACACATATGAGAGTTAAAAAGGCAAATAATGCCTTAGAATTACTATGAAAATAGGTCTGAACTCAAAGGAGCCTCTGAGCAGATCTATCTGAAATGACTGCTAAAATCTGCAACCTTTTTTGTTTGATCCCAATTAAAACACTAAGTTTTGTGAGTGTACTTATATTTAGCCCAGAATTTATGAGATCGGTAAATCCGTTCTCTTAGTTTTGAAATCCTTTGAAAATCTGATGAAAGCAATTGACTGTATCCTCCAGAAAAAATGTACAAGTCCATTACACAATATTTTACATTCTTGGACACAGGAGGATGCATACACACCTATAACCTACTTACAGATTCCAGGTTAAGAATATCCAGACTACATGATTATTACACAATGCCCCTTCCAACCCAGTAGATCCAGATTATGCTAAATACTACACAGTAATGAAAAATGTTTCAAAAAGTAGCCCTTAGGCTTTCACACACTACTGCCCCTCAAAAAGAAAACTATGATCTATGTGTCTGGAACTCAATTTGATCTGCTTAGTTAAATAAATAATACAAACTTTTTTGGGTGATTGGGGATGGTGATAAGTAGTCTCTGAACTATGATTCCCATTTTAGGATAGGAAAAGAAAAGTTACTAGTTTCAGAGATAGACTAAAGGGATTATGTACCCCCGTAAGCCAATAAGCAATTTGCATATTTAGGGTGGATGGATAGTTTACATTGATAAATTCCCTCTCTCGCTCATAATTTTAGTATACAAACACTATCAATCCCCCAACATACACAGACACAGACACACACACACTTATGACTGAGCTATGCATTCCTCAGACCCAATATTTTTTATATTTGTATGCCTAGGTTTTTATATCATGAAATCCTTTTCCAATAGAAATATAACTTGGAACCCTAATATAAGCATAAAAATGAATATCTTATTGAAACTAAGGTAAGGGTTCCAGAGCCCTACCTACTAGTACTCAATACTATCCATGATTACTAGTTTAATCTCTGTCTCTTTCCAGAAGCACCGCCATAGAACTTTAAGTATCTGAAGAACAGTTTTAAAATCTGTTTTGTCTTGGAAGTTAAAAAAAAAAAAAAGAAAGAAAAAAGTTAACTCCATAACACACAAAACACCTATTATGGTTGTCAGCACTAAGAATTTGAGGTCCAAATAAAATCTTTGGGAAGCAGTCTCTTCTGTTTCCTATGCTGGCTGATTTCAAGTAAGAAACAAAAGCAGAAAAGAAAAAAAGCAGCAGATGTTATGGGAGTAGATTTGTTTTTGTAATATTGTCAATGTAATATGCATAGAGAACAAGTAATTGTTCCATGATCTACATTTCCACAGGCAAGGACCAAATGCTGTGGGGTTTGATGTGCCTAACTGGTTCAGTCAGAGCTCTTTTCCGAGGACATTTTAAGCTCTGGGAAAGAGAAGGGGAAGTATCATTCTGGAGACAAATTCCACTGCTAATTTGGAGGTAATAATGAATGTAGAAAGCAGTCAGAGAGTTTAGACTTGAATGTTTCTGCCTCTGACTAGCTGGCTGTGTTGGCAGGTTGCTTAACTTAGTTTTAAGTTTTAGTTTCCTTTGAAGTTGGCATTAACAATAGCATCTACTTCATGGTCTGTTGTATTAAAAAGTCCACAAAGCTCCTAGCACAGGCCTAAGCACATAGTAAACATTCATTGATGTCCTATATTATCACCAGTCTGAAGACGTAACAATGGCATTATTATTTAACCTACATTTTCATTGAAGATTACCATAAACATTTTATATTTTATAATTATATACTACACATATATTACTAATTATGTATAAGACAAATGTTCTAACTTGATCCTTCCAAAAACCCTATAAGGCAGATGTTGCTTTCCCCATTTTTAGGCTTAGATAATTTAAGTGACTAGCTCAAGGCCACAAAGTGTAAGTGACAGGGTTGGGATCTGAATCCAGGCAGTCTGGCTCCAGAGAATTATGCTTTTAATAACCATGATATACTGCAATAGACAAAGTATACTTATAGATTTTTTTACAATAATGACTAATATTTTGGAAATCCTAATATGTCATAAATGTATTAGGAGATTGCTATGCATTATCTCTATAAATAATTAGACTCCCAGAAGTTACATATCTTGCCCAAAGTCATACAAATCAGAGCCTTTCTGTCCCTCATGCTCTCTGAAGCTTAAAATCATTCCATTATACCATGCTGCTTCTAAGAATACATCTCAGTAAGACAAATAGTCCATGGCTTTTAGTTGTTTCAAATGATAGTTAGAAACCTGAAAATCAGTGAACCTAAGACAACCTAGACACTATCATGCTGCGATTTATTCGTTTATTTAATAAACATTTGTTGAGCATTTTCTATGAACTAAGCCCTAGGCTGGTGCCAAGGATTTAATGAAGAATCACACAAATAGAGTCTTTCTCTCAGAGCTTACAAATGACAACTTGAGTGGTTAATTAAAGGAATAGTGATAATTACTGCAAGGATGACCTTGATCCTAGATGTGAGTTAGAACTGCTAATCTTTCTCTGCCTCCCTATTTGATGTTAACTACAGAAAAAGTCTAGTTAAGAATATTGCTGGCAGAAAGATCAGTAAAGTATGGGGCTGGAGTTATGGCTCAGTGGTAGAGCACTTGCCTAGCATGTGTGAGGCACTGGGTTCAATTCTCAGCACTGCATATAAATAAATGAATACCATAAAGGTCTATCACACAACTAAAAAAATATTTTAAAAAAAGAAAGATCAGTAAAGTAGAGGAAGGGGAACAGAGGAGGTTGGAAGGTGTTATGGTTTTAGATATTAGGTATCTATGGAAAGCAGTGACTTGGATCATGGTCTTTGACTGACCTCGAACTATGGCTGTGTTTTGTTCTGGGAACAATCTGTACAAAGGTGCAGGACAAGATTGCTCAGGACCTGTGGTAAAGCCCTACCTGAGGAAGTTCTGTGCAAAGGTAGGGAACAATAATAGTCTTGACCTTGAGTGCAAACACTAGCTCATGTGGATAGAGAATTCTTAGCATAACAAGATAATCACAATTATCTTGCAAGTGCTGCAACCTTCAAGCCTGTCTGCTTTGCAGAAACGCTGAACAATTGGCTTCCTGGGTGCAGTAGTATAACAAGAGGATGTTCCTGGCATTGCAATAGCAGAATAGCTACAAAAATGTTTCTAGTTCTGTAACTTTTTAGTGCACAAAGAACAGTGTTCCTATACTTTTAACTTCCTGACTGTGAGACCCTATATAATAAGCGTGCTAAGCTAGGTCTGGGCCACTGTTCCTCCATCAGAGGTTTGTGTCCCACCTGGTCCCAGCTTTCTCTCTATAAGTGTCTGTCTTTCTTAATCCCCCATTGCCCCTTGCGGGTTTCTAGGGTTTGGCCAGGCAGGTTGCAGCAGGTGTCTCCCAAAAGTTAATGTGTGAAACAATGCAAAAAGGTCTAGAAGTAAAATCACCAGGTTGTGAGAATCTTAATACAATCAGTGAATTAATTCCCTTATAGGGATTAACTGAGTGGTAACTGAAAGCAGAGAGGGTGTGGCTTGAGGAGGTATGTCACTGGGGCATGCCTTTGGGTTTATATTTTGTTGTAGTAAAGACAGCTCATTTTCTCTGCTTTCTGGAACAATGTCTTGAGTTGCTTTCCTCCACCACACTCCTCTGCCATGGCAGTGTGCCTCACTAAAAGCCCCAAAGAATGGAGTCAGCCGTCTATGGACTAAGACCTTTGCAACCCAAATAAACTTTTCCTCCTCTAATTGTTCTTGTCAGATCTTTTGGTCATGGCAGCAAAAAATCTGACTAACATGAGGTGGGGTGGTAAGGGTTAATACTGGGGACTCAACTGAAGCAAATCAGAGTCCCTGTATTGTAATTATGTCAAAATGAATCCCAGTGTTATACATAGCTAATTTGAACCAATAAAAATTAATGAAAAATAATACTGCTGGCACACTACTTTTACTTATATGCTGTTAGATATTTACTAGATATATTTATCTTATCTCCAGTCAGAAAAGAATATTTTTGAAGAACTCCAAACCAAACTTCTCAATTCTACTTCATAAAGATCAGAGGAGGATCGTAGGTTCCCAGCTATACTTGGCCGACATTCAAACATGATAAAGACTTCTGTGCCAGATACCATTCTAGTGCTAAACAACAAAAATTACCACAGGTTGAGCATCCCTAATCTGAAAATCTAAAATCCAAAATGCTCCAAAAGCTGAAATTTTTGAGCACTGACATGGCATTCAAAGAGTTTTGGATTTTGGAGCATTATGGATTTCAGATTTTTGGATTAGGAATACTTTACCAGTAAAGTCTATGCAAATATCCCCAAATCTAAAGAACTCCTAAATCTAAAATACTTCAGGTCCTAAGCATTTCGGATAAAGGACACTTAACATGTATAGCATAGTGCCTATTTTCAAGCAGCTTATTTATTTGTATTAAAAATAATTTTGGGGTCATGCAAAAACAAACAAAAACCTCCTATGTAAGTCCCAGGGATATTCTAGAAGTAGGCTAAGATTTTACACCAGGATTGTGACTTGCTGTCTGAGAAGTTATTAATTTTTTTTCCTGAGGAAGGTACTTAGCAAAGACTTTGCAGCAACTTGAAACTTCTCTCTAGAAATTGGATAACTGGCCAGTTCTGTTCTGGGGTTTACAGCAGAACCAACCCCTAAGAATCCCTGAGAGAATCTACTGTCCTCATATGATGAATTTAATCCTTATTCGCCCTTATGCCATAGAAGTAAGTTTACAGTGTGTGTTTATATTTCCTCTCCTATGCTCAGACTTTATTTTTACCTTTTGGAGACAAAAATTATCCGAGAGAAGCACCTTAGACATGACGGATATATAAAACTTGAATTCTGAAGAGCAAGTACTGAGGCAAGAAGAAATTTTCTTCTTCTATTCATGCGTTGACACTGTAGCCTACAAAACAAAACAGCCACAGGGATGAATGGCAAACCGTTTATCCTCTATGCATACTAATTTCTTAGGAAAATCACGTAACTAATCTTAGCGAATAGTTGCCTTCTATTTTACTTTTGAAAATAAGGTAAAATCTCAATGTATTGGAAAATTACTTTTTTCTATTTAAAAGTATTAATAGAAAATAAGACTTAAGACAGCGACTCAAGCAAATATTATTCTTGAATAAATTCAAGAAAGATGCATTTAGCTCTTTCACACCTTACAAGATACAGAATTTGTGTTCATTTCAACTTGTGTATCATTTCAACAGGAAGTACACTACATAAATTTTTTTTTTTTTCTTAAATGGGGTCTTCCCATTGTTGTCCAGACTGGTCTCAAACTCATGGATTCAAATAATTACCATCTCACCCTCTCAAGTAGCTTGGGAGGAATGTGCTACCATACCTAGCCCTACACAAAAAATTTTTTTTTTTTTTTTTGGAACCAGGGATTGCACTTAGGGACACTCGGCCACTGAGTCACATCCCCAGTCCTATTTTGTATTTTATTTAGAGACAGGGTCTCACTGAGTTGCTTAGGGCCTCGCTAAGTTGCTGAGACTGGCTTTGAACTCGTGATCCTCCTGACTCAGCCTCCCAAGTCGCTTGGATTACAGGTGTGCGCCACCACGCCCGGCTCAAATTTTTAAAAGAAACTAATTTGATGTAAAATGGTTCTTTTCAGCTGAAAAACCGCTTTATTAGATTTCAATGTGTACAGTTTTAAGAGAAAAAAAGGAATTCAGCTTTAGTAAGCAGAAAACAAATTGTTGGCCAAAGGAGAGCTCAAAGTGTTTTTTTAAAGTCCTTGTATAAAATACATCGAAGAAGCAAAAATAATAAAATAGCAAGGTCCTTTTATGCTTTCTTTGAAAATTCAAATGTTAGTTTGCTTACCAATTTTTTCATGATTAGCTTATTTATAGTATAAAAATGCTCTGAAATAAAAGTTTCTCTACATGTTTAAAATAAAACTATCAATAAACTTTTGTATTCAACACATGGCAAAAGCTTTCAGTTTCTGAAAATGGGTGGAACTGTTTCTGAGATTGGCATCAGCAAATTCTGACAAAGTAGAAATCATCAGTTTAAAAATCATATTGTAATCTTTCAGGTACAGCTCTTCATAATGATGATCACAAATAAATGTGGGAACTTTAGAAGGGAGATCATTTTTTTGGGATTGAATCCAGGGGCTTTTTACTGTTGTACCCAAAGAAAATAAAATCATCCAAGCCAATCACATAAAGCCAAAAGAAGCCTTTATTTTAGCTGGCCAGCGATGACCACCCTCACCCTAAAATCAGCATGCCGGGGAAAATCTCGAGTTAGTTCTTTTGTTGCCAACTTTTATAGGGCGCGGGAAGGGATTAGGGTGGGGCTATAGGGAGGGGATTTGGGACTGGGGTGGGCTATAGGGAGGGGATTTGGGATGGGGTGGGCTATAGGGAGGGGATTTGGGATGGGGTGGGCTATAGGGAGGGGATTTGGGATTGGGGTGAGGCTAACTCTCCTGATGGCGCTGGAGAATCTCCCTGGGGAACACAACATGTTAATCTGTTTTCTGTTGCTGTAACATTACCACCGAGCTACATCCCTAATCCTTTGACCTTATTTTTTATTTTTTGAAGACAGGGTCTTGCAACTAAGTTACAGAGGATCTCAATAAGTTGCCAAGGCTGGCCCCAAACTTGGCAATTTTCCTGCCTCAGACTCCTGAGTTATGGGGATTACAGATGTGCATCATCAGGACGAATGTGAAAAGGAGATCTTACATTGATACTAATCCTGTCATCGGTCAAAATAGTATTTCTGTGAAAATAAAATCTTGCCACCCAAGGCAAATAGATGGAAACTTGCAAAGATAAAAACAAGAAAAAACCCCACATAAATCGCTGATCTGTTATTAAAAGGAGCCCCCCCTTATATATTCATGATTTGGCATACACAACTAGGATACAAGATTCTACCAAAAGCAGATAGGTATTCCTTGGTTTTGTTATTTTCTTAGGTCACAAGGCAATTTCTAAGAATAAAGTAGTATGTGTGATATCGATAAAAGGGAATGGAAGAAAAAAGGGTCACAAAAATGCCATTATTGCTAAAACCTGATTCCTTGACAATGCAACAAATGATGGAATGAATAGATATATATATGCCTCTCAACAAAGGCATCTTCCTTTCATATCTCCTCCAAAATCCAGATCCAAATGATATATAACATGGTATTCACCAGTGGGCTAGTGGAAATAAAATAGACCAAATGTCCATCCTGAAAATGCAGCTTAAAATCCTGCTATTTAGAATGAAGCCTCAAATCCTTACAATAGCTGGTGTGGTCCTGGCTCATCCAGCCCTTGCCCAACTCCCCGAGCTCACTTTGTATCACTCTCCTCCACAATCACTGCATTTCAAGCCATGCTGGCCTGTGTTCTGTTCTTCACATATTCCAAACAATTTGCCTTCTCAATCTTCTGTGCTTATTGTTTTTTATCCAGAATGTTCTTCCACAGGACTTAGCATAGCTCCTTTGCTTCAACTTTAATGTAATCCCCAACGAGAGCCCCACCTTATATCAAGTAGGTTTAGATGACATCACCTGTTTTATTCTTCATGGTACCAATCAAGTTCTATAATCCTCCTATATATGCATTTACTTACTTTTGTACTACCTCCCACTAATCTGAAAGTTTCATAAAGACAGGTACCTAATCTACTTAATGCCTTTTTTTGCTGACTCTCTTCCTTGATATTTATGTGCTAGTAATTTATACTAAAGGGAACACAAAAAAGTAATCTGAGTTGTGTTCCTTGCCTCTTGCCCCAATGGGATGTTTCCTATTTCTGTGCCTTTGCCGTTTTTCACTCTTCTCTCTGCCTAAAATGCTCTTTCATTCTCCTAGTTAATGCTACTTTTTAAGATTCTTCTCGGCCACGTTTTCTCTGATCAGTGGATGCTGACACATAACGGGGGGCGGGGGGGGGGTTTACAGGGGGAGGATATGAAAAGAATGGAGGAAGTATGGATGGTGTAGAGGAAAATGGGGAGGGGGAGGGGGAAGGAAAAATAGTAGACTGAGACAGACAGTATTACCCTATGTATATGTAAGATTATATGAATTGTGTGAATCTACATTATGAAAAAAAAGATATATTCCCTGCTGTATAATTATATCAAAATGGGTTGTACTGTCACGTATAATTAAAGAGAACCAAAAAAAAAAAAAAAAAAAAAGAGGTGATTAGGTTGTACCCTTACGAGTGCATTAATCCATTCACGCAACTAATGAATTAATGGATACATGAATTATCTCAAGAGTGGGTCTGCTATAAAAGCCAGTTTGGGTAGGCCTCACACGCTCCATGCCATGTGATACCTTGTGCCATGTTGGGTCTCTGCCAAAAAGAAGGTCAATGTCAAGAACTGTGAGACAAAATAAACCTCTTTTCTTTATAACTTAAAAAAAAGAAAAAGAAAAAAGAAATTGCCCATGATATTTAAGTGCAGCCAACTCAGACCCATAACAAAGTTCATTACTGTAAAGGATATTTCCTTGGATACCATGTCTATATTTCTGAATAATACCCATTTATAATTACATATAATGTACTATATATGTAAATGTTGTTTCTCAAGTGTTTGATAAGCAGGTCTTGAATTAGAAATAAACCTCTCTTCGCATTGAAATAATAACTGATATTACCTTTCAAGAAAATGTTTGCAAACTAAAAATGACTTCATTGAGTTCCTGTCTGAATCATTACAAATTTTAAACTGATGAAATCTAAATAAATGAGGTGTGTTATTTGGAGATAAAAAAAAAAAAAAAAAAAAAAAAAAGATTCTTCTCAGCTGTTTTCTTCTCCAGGAAGCTTTCCCAGATTAAGTGATCCTACTTTTTTATTTATCACTTACCACATCACAGTAAATTGGTGTTTCATACGTTCTTTTCCAGAACCAGAAGGATCATTTTTTTAAATCTCCAGTACCAAGTTCAAAAATTGTCAATATGAATTTTAGTTACTAACATTCTTTGTAGTTTTCAGCTTTCCTAGTTCTCAGCCTCAGTTTTGCCTTATACCATTTAATATAAAACACAATTTTCCCAAATTATAAAAAATCCTACATATATATTTTAAATACCTTATGTGGAATAGATAATAGTTTAACAATATAGTACCTTAGTATGATAGACTTGGGAACAACTTCATATGTGGTATATCCTATAATTTATCTTTTTTCTTAATTTTATTGGGAAGGATAGTGATATAGTATTACATTTCTCTCAGCTCCACCTCAGTCAGCAAACCATATTCCAATTTAGAAAGCTCAATATATTTACTTATCTGATATTTGTTGTGCAGCTGGTAAATGCCAATTTTTCATAGCATAGGTAGGGACAACAGACAGCTTTCCTAGTTACTAGTTAGTTACAGTCTACAAGAGACAAACATTTAAAAAGACAATCTTAAAAAGTTAACTGCAAGCCTGGCGTGGTGGCATATACCTGTAATCCCAGCGGCTTGGGAGGCTGAGGCAGGAGGATTGGGAGTTCAAAGCCAGCTGCAGCAACTTAGCGAGGCCCTAAGCAACTCAGTGAGACCCTGTCTCTAAATAAATACAAAATAGGGTTGGGGATGTGGCTCAGTGGTGGAGTGCTGCTGGGTTCAATCCTCAGTACCAAAAAAAAAAAAAAAAAAAGGTAAACTGCCAATTGTGGTAAATTATATAAAATAAATGTACATAGTACTATGAGAAAAATAACAAGGGGATTGATCAGGTTTTTGTGTGGAGAGGATGGGGAGAAAGATTAGAAAAATATGATCTTTTAAAGAAAATACTATCTCACTGTGGAGCTATTAAAGGTACTTTTAATCTTTAAACATTTTCTAAATGTATCATTTTATGCTTAGAAAAATCAATGTAATAAAATATTCGGTAGGGAACTACAATATATAAAGAAAACATCAGTTCTTCTTAATCTCTCACACATAAAATTAGAAATAAGGTTGAGAGGGAAAGAGGGAGAAAAGCACAAATATTAGGGCAGATTGACAGGAACTAATTAGGCCTCAGTTGGCCTTTGCTTTGAAGGTCTAGATATTCTGTAGGTCATTGTTCAAGAATGAAGACTATGATCTTATTAAAATATGTGGGGACCAGGTGGACACACTATGGTACATTACTTATGAATACTTATTTTCTCTCTTTTGGTCAAAACACAAGAGGAGGAACAGTAATTCAAAAAATGCCCCACTAATTTATCATGAAAAATTACTGTCACAAGGAAGGAACATATCAAAAGCTTGTATTTTTCTGAGGAGTATAACTACACTGAGTCAAATTATAAACTAGGTTCTATTTAATGGAATTAGGCTGATGCCTGGTACATTCTTTCACTCTAGAAATGGTGTTGTCAATGGGACTATATATATAAACTCCATTGATTAAAATCCCTATATCCCATTTTCATGCTAGTTCTTAGACTCTTGCATGCATTAAAATCATGCTGGACAAAACACATGCTGCTGGGTTCTAACTTGAATTTGATTAAGCCTGAGATAAGGGCCAAGAAGTCAAATTTTTGACAAGTTCCCAGATAATGGCCACTTAATTGCACATGTTTAAAAACCACTGTCTAGCCATTGAGACTGTCTGGGATTAACATGGTAATAGCTATATACCAAGCCTTGGTAGCAGTTCAGTTCCCTTCAGTTAACTTTGCAATTCTTTGCTGTGATCCATTATTATGCGAACATTCAGTTTAACACCCTCATTACTAAATTATTAGAATGTACCTTAACTTTTTTCCTCCTTTGGGCTAAATTAGAAAATCTAGAATAGGTTAGATTAGACAATGTGGAATAATTCTTATTAAATGTTAGATCCTGGAGGAAAAGTTCAATTAAGTAATGTGAACTGGTATGCAAGGATGGTACTGAAGGTAAAGAAGTATTAAGATGTGATGAATACTATCTTAAAGTTTATAATCTCGTGGGATTCATAATTTTTTTTGGCTGCTTTATAGTGCACACAGTGCTTTTATCTCATTATTTGATCCACTCAGAGAATTTAAGTTAAGTGGCTAATTGAAGGTCAGGATGCAGGTCGAAAGAGGTCTGGAACTCAGGGCTCTGACACTCGCACCAGTACTTCTAGTTCACTGTACTGTTTGCTCAAGCATCATACTTAACTATTTGTTTTAAGGCCTTCTGACAATTAATGCAGAAGTATTTCTAGTTCACTGTACTGTTTGCTCAAGCATCACACTTAATTATTGGTCTTAAGGGTGTCCCACAAAATAAAATGACCCCTTTAGAAAACCAGTCCCCAGTTCTAATGACACAAGGAAAAGGAGCTATGATTAATTTTCTTCCCTTCATTTCCCCCCAAACAGTTCATGCTGGCAATGGGTGTGGCTAGTTTAGCTCATTTTCCTAGACAGCATGAAGTCCTGGGTTTGATCCCCAGCACTACAAAACAAAACAAACCAAAGAGAACAAATCAGAAACTGTTCCTGCCTTGCAAGAAAACCTTTGTCACCTTGTTGCTCTTAGATTTCCCATTTTACAAGTCAAGAAGCCTCACTATGGGAAGGGTGGCTACTTTGAATATTTTTCTTAACACCATCTAATGGTTTCCTTCAAGGACACATATTATGTCTAATTTTTCTAAAAAAAAGTGGTAACTAATTCTCTAATACTTTATGGACGTTAACATGAACATTCTAGAAAGGGAAGACAGAGGCAGGTAGATCAAAAATAAAATGCACAAAAAGCAAAACCTCCAGTGAAAGGTGTAATATTGAGTACAACACAGTGTCCATTCATTCCACTATTTATGGGGGCATTTATGACAGGGATGGAGAGGGGACAGAGTTGGAGACAAAAAACACAGGCTCTTTTGTTCAAGGAATTTATAATCTATTGGCTCAATGAATAACTATCAATGAAATGATATAAAGGTAAAAACAACATATGCAAGCTTCAGACTTCCATACTGCAACTGTTTACCTGAGTGCCAACTGTATTTGGATATTTCATGGATATTTTAAGGTTTAATAGGTAACAACCTGAATTTTTAAGTTTCTTCTCAAACCTCTTTCCATGAAATCTTCTCAATCTCAGTAAATGGTACTACTTTCTAACCAGCCAGTAAGGCCAGATAGCTAGGAGTATTTTTCATTCCTCTTTTTCCTCATGTGCCACATCACACCATCAGTAGTCTTTGAGTTTATTTCCATATTAGAAACCATCATTTACTTCCCCCAAATATTCTGCCACCTTAATCCAAACCACCTCCATCTCCTGCATAGGCTGCTGCATTAGTCATCTAATTGCATGATCTGCTTTCTACCCATCCTTCCATACTTGGCACATTCAAGAGGTCTTCCTGAATCAATTCTGGCAACACCGATCTTTTCTTAGGTTCCTGAACACAAAAATGTCAAACTCTTTTGCCTCAGGGCTGTTGTGCATCCTACTTAATCTGTTTGTAATCTTCTTCCTCTCTTGCAAGGCTAGATCATTCTCATCTTTTAGGCCTTCACTGAAAAATCAACTCCTTAGAAAAGACTTCCCAGAGCATTCTAAAACCCATAGTTCCATAGAGAACCCATAGTTCTCTCTTAAGTCCATGGATAAAAGGTAAATTCCACTGGGAAAGGAATCCATCTTGTTCACCATTGTAACCCAATATCTAGCAGTTCTTGGCACAGAGGGAGATACATAAAACTATCTGCAGAATGAGTAATTACTGGGCACTCTGGGAATTCAGTTTTGCAGGGGTTAGGAAAGGCTGTCTGACAAAAAAATAAAATAAAATAAATGGCCTTGCCACCCAGAAATAAGGAATGAGTAAGAACAAACCAGCTGGGGATGGGGTTAGATCTGGAAATAAGAGGGAGGGCTGTGCCTCTGATGAACATATGACACTCTAGGATTAAGCTCAGTGGCAGGACACTTGCATAGGCTGGATGAAGCCCTGGGCTTGATATCCAATACCATTAAAAATAAATAAATAAAAGCATTTTGTTTGGCTGGTGCCTAGGGCTAGAGTTGGAAAATCACTGAGGCTGGAGAGGGAGACAACGATCAGACAAGAAGGGGCTTGTTATCTATGTTAAGGAGGTTGGATTTAAACTTGCAGGCAAATAGGAGCGGCTGAAAGGTTTTAAATGGTCAAACTTGCAGCCCTCCTGCTCCTGGCTCTCCTCGCACTGGGGACCTCTGTAGTCCTCCAGGGGTTACTAAGGCCCCGCAATGTGGACACTGGATTAGAAGGTACCAAGACTGAACGCAGGAAAAATAGCTGGGGGGTTACTGTTACAGCTATGTAGCACAGGGATCGACCCAAATACCAGTGAATGTGGAGAGAAGTACAAAGATTTGAGATATTCATGAGGCTGTTATCCTTGGCTGGATATGAGAGATAGGAAGGAATCTAGAAAACTTTAAAAAGCCGAGCCTTTTTCTCGGGTCTCTCCTGTTTGAGCTCACCCCGTGTCTAGCTCGACAGCCCAGTGTGCTCCATAAACCTTCGCTTAGTGATCCCAAGGGCACGGTCTAAAGTGTCTGAACCTTTTACTCTCATACTATCAAAGCTTCCCTTTACAGAGAAAACTTCTGAAAAAAAAACGTAAAATGCAAGCCTCCGGGTCTCATCGATAATGACTTTAAGGACCTCATAAGGTGGTTAGTCTCCCACCCTAGTGCTTCCCAGCTCCTCACCTAGGTCAAAGGACTGGTAGACAGCCAGGTCGACGCTCAAAGGTCACAGACCAGGTAGACGAAACAACACTCCATACACCGTCTAATCGAATCTCCCGCGTTCTCTTCCGCCGGAAGTGACGTTTGGGCAATAGTTCCTCAGAGCCAATCAGAAAAGGTTTCGCAAAGAGTCGCGATAAGACGCGAAATCCTGCGAGCATTTGGAAGCGACCATTTTTGTCAAACTTGGGTAGAGATAGGGTTTGAGGGATGCTTTATCCCGACTGGTGAAATAGTAGTACAGCCTGTAAAGTTAGCTTCCGGGGGCGCTGAGCCAGCTTGGCGTAGGGATGCCGGGAAGAGGTGGGAGTGGGTGGGAGCGCCCTCGGACTGGGGTCTGACATGGTTGGGAAGAGGTTAGAGGGAGTGGAGGGGATTGGCGCAGCCGGGAAGACAGGAGGGGGCGCTGTTCCGGAGCATAGCACACGATCTCTGGCGGAGGGAGGGAAGCGACCACCGCAGGAGACGGGCGGGAGGCGGAGCCTGTTGTGGGTTTCCAAGGCGCGGAAGAAGAAATGGGGCATAACTAGCAAGGAGGGACCCAGACCTGGCTCCATAAGGGATAGGTTGTGCGGGCAATACGGAGGTTAGGGGAGACTCAAGAACAGAGGGTCTGTTTAGGCTGGCATGAAGGTGAGGTGCAAGGAGGACCAAGCGGTCCGAAGCAGTGTTTCACTTCCTGCTGAGTGTCAGTTTCTTCATCTGTGAGTGGGAATAAGTCGTACACAAGACAAGAGATTGCTGTGGTGGTTGAGTTAGATGTGTGCCATCATATCTAGTGATGTACTGGCATGCAGTGAGCCTTCAGTAAGTTGTCATGGTAGCTATCTTTACCATTAAGTGGGATTTGCGGAGGGCAGGGAGTGTTGCAGTGGAAATAAGGTGACAGGGCAGGGTTTGGCGGTGACAATAAAGGCAGAGGATACAGCGTGACCTGGAGAAGAGGTGGGCTTGGGGAAACTATAGATAGGGATGGGGTAAGGACCTTGGCCTGATAAGGGCCGACTGGTAGTGTGACCGCCGTGAAGGTGGGCTCTAAGGAGGGGATGGCACGAGAGGGAAGTGGGGTGGAGGCGGCGCCCTCGGGGACAAGGGGTGGCGAGGCTGAGGAGCTGGCTGGCTTTGGGTTTCCCGGGGGAGGAGCCGATCTGCAGCGGGCGGAGCTGTGGGCTGGGGCCAGGCATAGGCTGCGCGCAGCTGCCCTTGTCTCTCCCGCCTTCACACCCGCGCTGCTGCCGCCAACCTGAGCCATGGGTCGTCCAGCCCTCCTGCTCTTGCTCCTGGCTTTCCTGGCACCCGGGACCTCTGTAGCCCCCCGGCGGGTACTAAGGACCCTCAGCAGCCTGCACTTGCCAACCAACCCCGCATCCCACTCCTCTGTGGCCAAGAACTACTCAGTTTTTTATTTCCAACAGAAGGTAAGGGGGTGGGAGGGGGCGGGGGAGCTTCGAGTTCCCAAGTCCCAACCGCTGGGACCTCGGTCCTGTAGAGTCCGGGCATCAACTCACTCTGACTTCGGACTCCCTGATGCCTAGGACTGTCCACTCTTTGGTTTACATATTCCAGAGGGTAGCTTTAAGTCCCCAAATTTAAAATTTCTCCTGTCATTACCAATAATTTAATATCATTCCTGGCATCCTTTTTTCTCTCTCCTTAAACAACGGAAATTTATTCTCTCACAGTTATGGAGTCCAAGAGCACCATTCTTTTGATTCAGTCTCTGCCATTGGCCACGGCAGTCAATTAAATTCTCCCAGCTCTCAGAAGGTGCCTCAATCTGAACTCCTTTGACCTTTAAATTCAAATTATTGAATGCCAACCTTGGTCCCTAGTCTTTGGTGACAGTCTTCTTTTGCCCCAAGGCAGTCTCTAAGAACAAATTCTAATGTATTTACCTATTAGATAATATAGAATATTAGTTCAATCTAAAATGACAGCTTTTCATTTCAGGAGCAGCTCAAAAATGATTTTGTGGGCCTTTCAATAAGAGTTTTTGACTGTCCCTCTTCCCTATAAGACTGGACATATGGCCTATGCCTGTAAAAGAAGTTATGGGCATATGACAGAATTTGAGGTGGGTGTTGGGGTCACTGTCTCTGATCTGTGACTTGAGTTTAGAGTTCTAAGACAGGATTTATGGGTGCTTTTATGCTTGGCTACAGCATTAGACCTTACCTCACAAGTCTGAATGGAAAAGTACAGCCTATGTGAAATGACAGGGAACTCTAATGATTCTGCATTTCTGGGAGCCTAAAGAGAGGGATTAGAAGAAGTGCAAGGGTCTGATCTTGGTTTTAGGAGTCAGACCAGGATTCAACCTTGCTAGCTCTGTGATCTTGGGCAGGTTACAGTTTGTCTCTGAACTTATTTTCTTGATTTCCTGGGTTGTGGTAATGGTTAAATGGGAGCAGATGACATATCCCTAGCAGAGTAGTTGAAGTAGGTACTTAATACTGACCTGAGTTGGGGTTACTGACCTGAGTTGAATAGGAGTTTGAGATAAAGAAATGGCATGAATTTGTAGAATAACTTATAAGCAATAATTTTTAATACAGGAAGTTGAATTTGGGTTTATGAAGAAGAAGTTTTAATTTTAACAGAGATATAAGGAAACAAGTCTTTTTCTTGGGTAACTCCTTTAACTCTCTCTGACATAGCTTCCTCATTTGCAAATTGACAAGGACTAATGTGTCTTATACTTTACTGAGGAAAATTAAAGGCTCTTTGGGGGAGCTAGCTTAGAGGGAAGCTAGTTGGGTGAAGGATGAAGTGGAGGCCATGTTAGGTGCTCCAGATCTCCTCTTTCCTGACCTCTTTCATTTTGAGCTCTCTGCTTATCTGTTTCATGAACTGGGATTTTCTATACAGCTATCTACTGAGTCTTATTGCTAAGGTAGAGTTGGAGGAAGAACTACTAGAATAGAAGATCTATGAAATACTTTTGGGAATGATGAAAAAGAACAATCAGCAGAAAAGGGGGGATCAAAGTGTAGGAAATAAATGATCTGTTCCCAATTTTTGTATTTGTTTGCTCTAGTTTCCTTTGTTGGTCACTTCAGTCTTTAGGAATATAATTTAAGGCTGGTTCTTTTTCCATCTTTGGTGATTTACAAAATCACTTTGTCTTTACTCAGCCAACCTTCCTTAAATTTTTTTTTCTGAACACTTTCAAAGTTATTTTTTTTTTGAAGGGGGGGTGGTGCAGGGGTACCAGGGATTGAACTCAGTGGGTACTTGACCACTGAGCCACGTCTCTAACCCTATGTTGTATTTTATTTACAAACAGGGTCTCATTGAGTTTCTTAGTACCTCCATTTTGTTGAGGCTGCCTTTGAGCTCATGTTCCTCCTACCTCAGCCTCCTGAGCCACTGGGATTACAGGCAGTAATTACTTGCCCAGCTCCAGAGTTTTTTGTCGTTCAACTATACTCACAGATGTATAGCAGATACAACCTTAGAAAAAAAATTGCCACCAAAGCTTACTGTTTTCATCTGAAATAACTTGTTGCCTTTTTGCCTGCCTTTTCCTTCCCATAGTGTGTTTTCTAAACTCTGTGATCCAGTAATCATTGATGAAGACAGTTTTGCTGATTGCATAGATCTTGGTCTAAAATAGAACTCCAGAAACAAGCTGGTCTTTGAACACTTCAGTATCACACTGCCAGGAAACTTGTGGGCAACCAAGTCTTGAAGTTGTTGCATTTCATCATTTTCATGACCCCCAGAGTCTTCACTCATGATAATCTTTATGGAATCTTCATTTGGCTCAACACCCCACATTTCAAGCGTGTGGCCATCAATGCATGTCACTCACTAGTTAGACCCCAGCTCAGTACTTTACTCAGCCAACCTTTGCCCACTAGATTATGGATGATTAATACATTAGGGCACAGATTCTACATATGTATTTATTACTATAATAATAATTTTTCTTATATCAACTCCAATTGAGCATTTTTTTTGGAGAAAAATTTTCCGTACATATTTATTGCATAATTATAGTTATAGTAATTATCAATCAGGACCGTAGATTTTTATTTGGGACTGTATAAACTCAACTTTAATTTTTTTTTTTTTAGTAGAGGACATTAAATACTTTTCTGTTTTTCAATAATAAATGTATACTCCTCTGTTTTTATTTAGGGTTTAATTTTTTCAACTTTATAATGTTTCCTTTTTCTATAATTATCTAAGTGACCATGCTAGTCCCAGAAGTCCTTAAAACCACATAATGGTTGTGGTTTTATGGAGTGAGCTCTCTAAAAAGGTTTAGCCAATGGCTTTGTCCCTTTCCTGCTTAGAAATCCTTCATATTTTTAATTGCTTGCAGGGTAAAGGTCAAATTCCTTGGTATGGATTCCATTGTTTCTCGCCACATAACCTCATCTGACCTTTCCAACTTTATATTCTGCTATAGTCTCCTGCCTCCACTCTCAAACATATCTACTCTTTCAGTAACGTAGAACACAGACTCCAGTGAATTTTACTGTTTAGAAATTCTGTCTGGAATGTTGTACTTCTTTCCACTAGTTAAACTTATCCTCCTATCCCAGATAAAGTGTTAGTTCTTCTGTCAAACCTTGACTTCTTTAGGGCAATTTAGTTCATCTTGTTTTAATCCTGCACACTTATTTTTTTATACATGCCATTCCAGCTAGATCTCACTCTTCAGGACCTACAAGAGCTTATGAAAAGTATAAGGGTTTTCTGTTTCTGGTTTAGAAGGAGGGTTTGGGGAAGGGGCAGGGATGCCATGTTTAGACACCATGTTTAGCCACAGAGGTATCAAGAAGAATCCCTTAAACAGCCCAAGCAGCAGGCCAGGGAGAGAGGTGAGAATGCTTATGAGCAGAAATAAAAAGAGGAGATGAAGGAATTTGAGGAAATAGAAACCACTGAAAGCTAGGGTGTGTGTGGGGGAATTTGACCATAGGTGGAATCAATAAATTTAGCAAGATCATCATGATACTCAAATCCATTCCTAAACATCTGACTTCTTTGCTATAATATCTTTTGCCACCTATGACTAAAATGCAGTATTTTATTGGAGTTTTATTGTACGTTTAAGAGTAAACTTTTGTGGTGAAAGTGGTGTGCATGCCTGTAATCCCAGTGACTCGGGAGGCTGAGGTAGGAGTCGCAAATTTGAGGCCAGCCTGGGCATCTTAGACCCTGTCTCAAAATAAAAAATAAAAAGATCAGGGGATGTAGCTCAGTGGTAGAGCACCCCTGAATTCAATCTCAGTACTGGAAAAAAAAAAAAAAAAGAATAACCTGTTGATTAAAAGAGTACATATATATAGAGAGAGAACACAAAATAATTTTTAAATTAACATAGTAATAATTAAGGGAGTAAATGACTGACTAAAGAGCATATACAAATGTGTAGCCACAAATAATTTTTATTTCTTACTCTTTCTTTTTTTGCCAATTATTTTTCCTTCTTTCCAAAGTCTTCAGTTGTTGATTTAGTAGGAATATTTAATTTCTTTTACCTGAAATAACTGAATCAGGAGATCAGAGGAAGGAAATGCCCACATCACTTGGGTACATGATGGCTCTGGGTGCATGTGTAATGCCAGTGTTATGAAGGACTCTGGGATTCTTGACTAGTGAGTACAGTTTTCCTCAGTAGCAAAATAGGGAACAAAATTTACTGTTCTAGTTGAGGTTTTTTAGAATCTCGTGTGTGTGTGTGTGTGTGTGTGTGTGTGTCTGTCTGTCTGTCTGTCTCAGAGACAGAAAGACAGATATATTGATCTTGAGAGACTTATACTAAGGAATTGGCTCATGCAAATTGTGGAGGATTAGTAAATCCAAAATCTGCTGGGCAGGCTGGTAGGTTGTCAGGCTGGTGACCCAGCGAAGAGTTTTAGTTTGAATCCACAGGTGGCTGGTTGGCAGAAGCAAAAGTTCCTTCTTCCTGAGGAGATGTCTATCTTTTTCCATTAGGCCTTAAACTGCTTAAATTAAGACTACCTAAATTGGGGAGGGTAATCAGCTTGAATAATTTGAATGTTAATCTCATCCATAAAAACACCTTCACAGAAACATCCAGAATAACCTTTGATTAAATATTTGGGCACCATGGCATGGCCAAGCTGACACATAAATTAACCGATCACATCTACTAAAGTTGTTGTCAGGGTTAAATGTGGTAAAATATGAAAGGCACATGCGTAGTGCTGGGAACATAGGAGTTTAAGGAACTTTTCTGAGTTTTATACATTTTAGGCTGATCCAAAAGCAAGACCATTGTGGTAATGCTTCTTGAAAGTGGTGGTCAGTCAGTGGTACCCATCTATTCGTATTTAATTAGTGATCACGGTCTCTGTTAGAATTCTGTTTTGACCCAGCATTAAACTCATGGCCACTAACTCTTGCAGGGTCTCCATAGCTCAGTTCCTAGTTGTTGGTGAGATGACCATATCAGTGGGCTAAACTTTTGATTTATGCAAATCCCTTGTGGTTTTGCTTTCAATTCCTGTTCTAAGTTCTGCTTTCCCACTGTTGCCACAGTGACCCCAATGTCTAGTAAACTGTAGCTGTATTGGGTCCTTGGAAAGACATATTAATACTGATATTTTTCCTTATCCTCACTATCTCTTTATTTTTTTCTCCTGTGTTAGTCAGCTTTCTGTCACTGTGACAGAATATATGAGATGAATAACTTAGAGGAGGAAAGATTAATTTTGGCTCATGGTTTCAGAGGTTTTAGTTCATGGTTGGCTGGCTCCATTGCTTTTTGACCTTTGACAAGTCAAAATATCGTGGTGGGGAGAATATGGTGGAGCAAAGCTGCTCACCTCACAGCAGCCAAGAAACAGAGAGGGATGGGGAGGACCCAGGTACCAGTACACCCTTCAAGGGCATGCCAGGTCTTCAGCACACAAGCCTTTAGGGGACATTCTAGATCCAAACTATACCATCCTCTCATTTTTGGCTTCTACTGATGACCTTTCTCTGAAGCCTGAAGTATACTATCACAAATATTGGGTGAATTCTGAACTGATTTCTGTGTTTAGTGATACAAAGTCATTTTTGGAAGGGGTATTAGAGATATGATGGATTGATCTTGATATAAATTATGGAGGGTGGGGAACTTGATAAAGGTTGAATATGGTAGTAGTTAAGAGTACTGCCTTTAGAGATGAACAGGTTTGAGAATGAATTCTGTTTTTGCTACTTCCTCAGTGAACTTGACATGTTTCTCTGAGGCAGCCGGTATTTTCATAATGGGCAAAATGGGCATAATTATACTACTATCTCACAGGTATGTTGTGAAATGAGATAGTATGTTTAAAGTGCTTATTTAGCACAGTGCGAATCACTTAGTAAACAACAGTGTTTATTTTTTATCTTGCAATTTCTTAATGCTTTAATTTAATGCTCTTCACTCAAAATAAAATATTTAAATAATTTCTTATAGCTAAATAGAAATGACATATATTAATATAAATATTATACTCTGGAAGATATGAAAATCTGTGAGAACTATTCTTTTACATAAATACTACATATGTGACTTTATCAGTGGAAGATAATTTTAAAAAATTCGTGGCACAGGAATTAGCATTTTTCCTTGCTTGAAATAGTTTTCCATCATATACACTCTGACATTTAAAAAGAAACATATCAAACTATATTTGTTACTTTTATGCTATTTGAGTTCTGGAAAAGTATGAAGGGAAAATATGGTAATGAATATCCTTTTAGATTTTTGAAACATTCTTCTTGATAACAATTGTAAATCTGATACCATCTTTCTGATAGCTGAATTTTTAATGTTTATCAGCTAGTACTAAAATATAATTTCAGTAAAAATTAAGTTTAGGTTTTTCACAATCTTGTTTTTATTTTCTGTCAGCCTATTGCTGGGACTTTATTCTTTAGAAGATTTAGATACTTAAAACATTTTCAGTTTTGGTTCTAGTATCAGCCTGCCACTAGCTCATGTCATGATCACAGGCTCATGTCATGATCAGTTGTTTAGCTCTTTAGATTTTATTGTACTCATTTGTAAGATAGGAGGATTGGATCTGATGATTTCTGATGCACCTATATTTCTGTTCACCAAGTGCCTCCTATAGGTTCTGCATTAGGAGCAGTGGGGATGGGGATGTGGGCACAAGTTCTGAATTTTGCTCTAACACTAATTACCCTTGGTGAATTGAACCTAAACAATTTTTCCATCTCAGCTAAGATACAGATATGTCATATAAAGTGTTTTTAAATAAAAATTAGTCACCTCTACTACTGGTACAATATTTATGACATAGAGTATTCTTTTTTGTGGGTGATTTTAAAGTTTCCTTGGTTGTAGGTGGAATGGAGAAGAAAGGAGAATCCTGTGATTCTAAGACCTTAATGATATTTCCTATTTGTCTTCATTCCTAGTGCCTTACATGTAGTTCTTTGTTTTATAATTTGTAAATGTGCATTATAATTATACATAATGGTGAGCATAGTAGTAGTCCTTTTTTTTTTTTTTTTGGAATCAGGGATTGAACCCAGGGGTGCTTCACCACTGAACCACATCCTCAGCCCTTTTTATTTTGAGGCAGGGCCTTGATAAATTGCTGAGGCTGGCTTTGAACTATCAATCCTCTTGCCTTAGCCTCCTAAGCTGCTGGGGTTACAGGTGGGCTTACCATACCCAGGGGTAGATCATTATAAGGAGATTTTGAATTTCAGAAAGTAACCATAGATTAAAATAGAGTAAGAGGTATAAGAGTAAAATGAAACATGCAGCACACAGGTGTGTAATACATTAGTAATGATGATCTGCTACTACTTATAATAATGTATGGGAACTTTATATGCCCTAGGTCCCATGCTACGTACTTGATTGACATTTGCTTGTTTTGTCTCTATAACTGTCCTATGAGGTAGATGCTATTATTATTTCACTTTATAGACTAGGGAACAGTGTTACAGAGAAATTACATCCTCAAGCAGTATTGCTTATCTGTACCATTTTGTTTTTCTGAAAATAAATGGAAGAGTTTCTACTTTTAAAATGAATGTCATTACCTTGTTTGTTTTATTGGTCAGGATAGACTGGTTATGCTCCTTTTACAAAACTCCAGAATTTTAGTGACTTAACTCAAGAAAAATATGAGGCTTCCTATATTTCCAGTGGAGTAAGCAAGGGGCTTTATTCATTCACTCAGAGACTGAGTAGTTGATGGAAGCCTCATCTCTGTATATGCTTTCATGATAATCCTAGCAGTGGGCAAAAACCATGGAAAGTCTAATGTACATGCTCCAACCTATAAATGACATATACCATTTCTTCTCAGAATCCCTTGGTCAGCACTGGTTAAATTCACCTAAGTACAGGGTAGGAGAGAAAAAGTATAGGCTTTGAGTGCCTAGACCGACCACCTACCCACCTTCCTCCCACTTAACCACCCACCCACCTTCCACCTCAGTACTTATCTAATACCATTTGTGTCAGGCACTGGGCTAAATCCTGGGAACATAGAAATGATTTTGTTCAGAAGGACCTTAAATTATACTTGTTGACCCTTTCAATTGTACATACTCACACTTATCTCTGAAAAACATGGAAAAACACTGAAACTTTTGTTATTTCTTAGTATTCAGATAGCTACAACCCAAATTACTTCAAAAAATACTCCTGAAGTGAGGCAAATCTATTTAGTATTTTCTTATTAAACTTGTCATTGTCATAATGGTTTCCCTGTCAATAATTAAAAATAATTGATTTGCCTTTTTATAATGAAAGAAAGTTGTTTTGGAGATTTATATAAAAATCTTAAGTATGCTTTGTTAAGTGATAGAAAATTGTTCATTGAAAAGGAATATTCTTCATTGGTATATTTTATTATGTATTTAGAAAATATGTATGTGATTGGAGAATATAAAAATATTTTTTCATTTTTATTCACAATTTAAAAATCCTAGTTATTAAGGGCATGATGGTATGAGCCTGTAATCCCAGCACTCAGGAGGTTGAGATGGGAGAATAACTGAGCCCATGTATTTGAGACCAACTTGATCTACATAGCAAGACCTGTCTTTTATTTTATTTATTTTTTTATTTTTAAGTTGTAATAGAAGAAATCCTAGTTAAGCTGGGTACAGTATTACATGCCTGTAATCCCAGCTACTTAGGAGGCTAAGGCAGGGCAATTTTAAATTCAAGGCCAGTCTGGGCAGTTTAGTGAGACTCTATCTCAAAATGAAAAAATAATAAGGGATAGGTATGTAACTCAATGGTAGAGTGCCCCTGGGTTCATTTTTTTTTTTAAATTCCCAGGTTTTTGTTTTTGTTTCTATTTTACTAACAACTAATGAATGGATGTTTATTGATTATGTACTCTGGATCAAGTATTTTACTAAACTCTTACATTTTTGTTTTTAATTATTACAACCACCTTTTGAAATAAATAATTAAAAATGATTTAACTGAGGTTCATGGACGTTTTTAAGGGGCAGTATTGTGAGTCACACTTAAATCTGTTGCTTCTGAGGTCCATGATTTTTCATTGACATTACAATACCTCCTTGTTCTAAGACGTAGTAGCAAAACTCATTTTTCTCTTTCTCTTCCACATTGTCTTTACAATAATATTGTAGGGCAAATATCCTAATTTTTAGAAGTGAAACTACTGAAATTCAGAAGGGTCAAAAGGAGGAAACATCCAAAAATACTACTTGTAAAATCTCCTGGTTTTTCAATCTAAAATTTAAATAATTTATGGTTTATCTATAAAATGAGATATTATTGGCCCTTAAAAATTATTGTCTTGCTGGGGATGTTGCTCAGGTGGTGGAGTGTTTGCCTTGCAAGCACTAAGGCCCTGGGTTCAATCCCCAGCACCAAAAAAAAAAAAAAAAAAAAAATACAAAAACAAAAATTATTGTCTTTAGGTATGTTTGATAGTGTAGGAAAATTTTCATTCATTAATGATAAATGAAAAAAGAAAAATAGAAATCTGAATGTACATGTTGTATTATTATTCCATTTTTGGTTGCTATAACAAAATACCTGAGGCTAAGTATTTGATAACGAGAAGAGGTTTATTTTTCTCACAGTAGTGAAGGATGAAAGTCCAAGCAGTATGGTGCTGACTCTAGCACAGTCACCCCTGGCTAAATCACATCACTGCAGGAGCATGTGTGAGAGGTAGAGATCACATGGTGAAACAGGAAGCAAAGAGCAAGGATGGGCCAGTCTTTCTCTTCTATAACAGCCCACTGTCATGAAAACTCACTCCATGACTTTTCACTCCGTGGATTAATTCCTCCTGAGGGTAATGCCCCCAGATAACTGAATTGCTTCCCACTGGGCTCTATTTCTTAAAGTTTCCACCACTTCTGATGAGAACCAAGCTTCCCTTGGGGGACAAACCATATCCAAACCATAGCAAATGTCTCCAAATCCACTTAAGTCAATTTCCCTGTATTGTGGAACAGGGAATTGAACCCAGGGCCTTGGCTTGCTGGGCAAGTACTCTATCATTAAGTTACAGCCCCAGCCCTTTTCATTTTATTTTGAGACAGGGTCTTGCTAAGTTGCCCAGGCTGGCCACAAACTTGGGATCCTCCAATCCTAGCCTCTTTGGTAGCTGGGATTACAGATGTGCACTAACAAGTCTGGTTCACTTTAAAAAAAGAAAAAAATAATTAAGGGCCTGGTGTATGCTAGACACTATTCTCGGCATGAGGAGGAACATTCTAGGCACAGAGAAAATCAAGTACAAAAAACCTCAGGTAATTGAGTGCCTAGCAGGGCAACTGGAAGATGTGTCACTGGTAGGAAATGTCCAAGGAGGGAGTGGATGGCAGAGAGGAGATAAAGGGGCCAGATTGTATGGAGACATGGGGGTTATTGTTAGGAATTTAGCCTTTATTTAGAATTAGATAAGAAGACTTTGGAGCTTCAAGGGCAGAAGAGTGGCATCTGACTAATGTTTTAATAGACATTCTCTAATTTTTGTGTTGAGACTAGACATAGTGGGATAGGTATGGGAGGACTAGGCTATTTCAAAAATTCAAATTAGAAACCATAGTCGGATGGTGACTTGGATTAGTACAGTAGCAATGGAAGTATGAGTTTGGATACTATTGAAGATAATGCTGAGAGATGTAGCTGATGAATTGGATCTGTGGTGTAAGATAAGGAGAAGATGAAGATGACTTCAAGGTTTTTGTCCTTAGCACCTGGAAGGATGGAGTTGTCATTTACCAAGATTGGGAAGGCTGCAGGAGAATTAGTTTGCTGAAGGAGGGAGATGAAGAACTTGCTTCCAGATGTATTTGAGTCAGGAGTTTAGAAGAAAGGTGAAGCAGGAAATAAACAGACTATCTGCAAACTGCTGTTGGTAAAATCATGAGACTGAAAGAGGTCAAAAGCATTGGTAAAGATGGTCTTTTCTGGTCTTCTCAAAATTGTGGTATTTAGAAGTCAGGGAAATGAGCCAGATAAGGGGACTGAGAAGGAAGAGTTGGAGGAGGAAAACCAGGAGACTGTGATGCCCTGCAAGAAGGCATTTCAAGGAGGAAACTGGATTTAGCAATATGGAAGTGGGGGTGATGACAGAAGCAGTTTCTGGGGAGTCATGGGTGGCGAAAAGCCTAATTGAAGTAGATGGGAGAATGGGGGAGCTCAGTTGAAGCTGTGAGGGTAGGTAATGTTTTGAGGAATTCTGCTGTAAAAGTGATGTAGAGATATGATGTGACAAATGGAAGGGGAAGTAGGGTCCCATTTTTAAGATGGGAGAAAGAATATATGCTAAGGGAATGAGCCTTCAGAGAATGATAAAGTAATGGTGCAAAAAAGAAATAAAATTGCTGGTGGAATATTCTTGAGTAGGCAAGAGGAAACAGGATCTAGTGAAAAAACAAGAATGAACAATTTGATTATAGTAATGCAGGGGAAAAGTACATTATACAGTACATTATACATTCCTACCTATATATTAAGGTAGGAAGGTGGTGTGGATGGAGTCTGGGCACTGTTTCTCAGAATGTGTCTGTTTTCTCAGTGAAATAAGATGGAAAGTCATTAGGCAAGAGTGAGCAAGAGAAAGAACATAAATGTTCCTCTAGTAGAGGGGGAAAAGTAAATGAACTAGGGAAAAAGAATTTGGGTGCAAAAAGTTTTGAAGTCTCATTCAACTTGCTAAGGCCAGTTGGCATGGCTGTATGTTTCTCTGACTGCATTTGGTTTCTTGGGTATAATTGTAGAGTTGGTGGAGGGTTCTTTTCAATCATGACTTCCCTTTAAAGCAAGGGATATTATAAGGGAGTCATTGTGCCCATTGGCCAGGGGATGTAAGCAAAGTAAGAAGGAAGTGAGGATGTGAGGAGAGAAGGAACACTGAAAGGGTGGATTATAAGTCACAGGAAGGTTGAAGGATTTGGGGAATCATACTAGAGGGAGTGAACTAGAAACATAGAGGAATAGAGTGGTTGACATTGGGAGTATAGTGGGAGTAAGTAACTGGAATGCCAGGATCTAAGGTTTGACCAGGGGCTAATGTCTGGGTGAGATAGGTAGAGGACAAGCTCATTGGAGGAAAGAAAAAAAAAGGAACCACGGGACCAGGATAGTAAAGTCACTAAGGATTTTGAAAGGAGTTATGTTGAAGTGATAGTTGAGTAAGAAGCAAAAATTGAAGAAATAAGGGTAAGTAAATAGGGGTTTGTAGGTCAGTTAGTGATTGTAGCAAGAGAGGTGTTAGGTGGTGTTCTTTGATGGCAATTTTTTGTTTTGTTTTGTTTTTGGCACTGAGGATTCAGTCCAGGGCCTTGCACATGTAAGCACACATTCCATCAGTGAGCTACATCCCAGGCGCTATTGGTGATAGTTTACCGCAAGGGATTAAGGAATAGGGAGGGAGAATTCAGACTAAAAAGATTTCCTGCTGCTCCTCCAGGCCCAGTGTTGGGAGGGATTTGGGAAAGATCAACCACCAGTGGAGAGAGTCAGGTAACTTTACAAGTATGTTTATAGCTGCCCAGAGAAAGAGAGGAAGAACATAAACTAAAATAGTAACAGTGGTGAAAGGTATGAGTGATGTTTCATTTTCTACTCTCTGTTTTTAGAATTTGTCATGTGCCTGTATCATTTCATAATCTGTTAAACCAAAAGTTATTGAAGAGAAAAAAAACCTGTTGACTGCTCCTGACTGACATAGGCCATATGAGAGAGCATCAGAGCTCAGACCTTGGGACTCCGCCCTGCTAGCATCATGTCTCTAGGTAGATGTGGACTATTTTCGTTCTCCTTCACTGGTTAGCTGCAACTGCTTTGGCACCTTTTCTTCACAGTATCTTACATCTTTGTCTTGTATATACAGCTTGGACAAGGATGAAGAACTCATTTGAGTAGAGAAGGGAAAAAGGAGCAGGGTCCTTTCCGACTACATTTTAACCTAAAGTTTTACTGAATTTAAGAGGATAGAAAAGAAGGGTTTCCAAGAGGACTTTTTATCTGTGAAAAGAGGGGGGAAAAATGAAAGTTCCCCAAATAGGACCAGAGCTTGTATTTTCTCTTAACTCTGTATCCCCTCCTATCTATCTCTTTGAGTCCCTTCTGCTGCCTATAGTAGAATGGAGCTCATACACTTACTTCCATGGTTTCCCACAGGGCTGGGAAGTAAAAAGTTGGTAAGCAAATAAACTTTAATTAAATAAGATTACAGGTTATAATGGCTGCCTTGAAAGAAATAAACAGGGTCATCTGTGCTTGAATATGGGGTACAGAGGATGGAAAAGTCTGTATGTCAACGTTTCTCTGAGGAAGGGATTTTGAACCTGAGAGGAAGCAGGAAGACAAAGCCCCTGAGGCTTGAAATGGCAGTTATTTTTGGCTCTCTCTCCCATTCTAAGTTAGGTTGATTCTATCCTATTTTCACTCCTGCAGCCCTCACCCCTGTTGTGGCACCTGTTGCAGCCCCTGTTGCTGTCCATATCCCCACTAGGGAAAGAGTAAACCAATGCGTCCTCCCAGCTTCCTCCAGTTTCCCCCCTGCTGCTGCCACCATGAGCTGTCACATTAATCAGCTCTCCTCCATTCAGATACTCTCTTGCTTAGAACCTGTAACAACTCTTTATTATTTGCTTTATTAAGAACAAAATTCTATAGCATTCACTCTGTGGCCTCAATCCACCAATCCCTTTTGCTAATCTATTCCCCACACATGTTTATTTCTTTCCTGTGTTTATCCTTATCCCACATTGTTCCCTTTGTCTATAATGTCTCTCTGTTGGCCCTTCCCTTTTTATCAGTTGAAACCATCTCTTAAGCTGTATCCTATTCTCTGCCACCTTCCAAGGGCAATTTCCTAATCTCCTGGAGAGTGTGTAAGTGGTCAGATTTCTCTTTATACTTCTTACCACCCTGTCTTATTCTAGCCTGTGTTATCATTTTTGTACTCTTCTATTATTCCCTTTTGAAGAAGGAAGTTTGCCTTGCAAACATCCATATTTTCTACAACAGACTGTACATTGTTTTAGATAGGATATTACTTCACAGTTTGATGAATCAGTTTGATGATACAGTTTGATGAATCTATCTTTTTCCCTCCCTCTTGTCTACTTTCCTACACATTGAGGTAAGGAAGGTGTATGTATGTGGGGTGGCATTGGGATAGTGTGGAAACTTTCAACTGTTTGACACCCTTTTAGACAGCAAAGTAGAATGTCAGGCAAAAAGACATATTTATTTTTATGCTTTTGTTTTGGTGGTCTGGAAGCTGTGCATAGATGTTGGTGCTGACCCTTCTCCCAACGTATCTACAGATAAGTGTTATGGAAAGGAATGATGCAATCTCTGTTTTTTCTTTGTTTTGTTTATAGATGGGCTGGGGAAAGGGCGAAGAATGAAAACATCAAGAAAAAAATGTCTCCTTAAAGCTCCGTCAGGCAGGGAGTGTAGCTCAGTGGTAGAGTGCGTGCTTAGCATGCATGAGGCATTGCATTAAAATAAATCACTGAAAAGTTTAAAAGTAGGCTACTTCTTGTGGTAATTGTGTACTTCCCATATTTATAGAGAACTGAAGTAAGCGTCTTATGATTGTGGTTTTGATTTATAAACAGAAACCAATTAATTATATATTTGTAAATCTTTACTTCTCCATGAATATGTCAGTTCAAGTTCCTTGCAGTGCTGCAACTGAAAAGAAAAAGCTGTACCACCCTGTTAAGCCCAGGGTGTTATCTTTATTGCTGCTCATATTGTGTGGACAACCCACATGGGTTAAGAAAAAGCAAGTTTTCTTTAGGAATTTTCTGTGACCTGCATTTGGGTTACAAAATCTGTGGAGGCACAAAAAGAAAACTTTCCCTTTGCCCTCTGAAAGTCCACTGAAATAAACTGAGGACAGACAAATAGGAGAAAAAAAGACACAAATTTTTCAATACACATAGGGGAGAATCATGAGTGTGATTTCCTAATAATCCAGTGACTTTCAGAATCTTACATATCCTTCCTCCTTGGGGAAAAGGGAAGAAGGTAATGTAGGAAATTTGGAGGGGTCCTAAGTGAATATTAGGGGAATCAATTGACCAGGAGAGAGAAATTTGCTTGTAAAATTATTATATTTGGAATTGGAGTGAGCCCAGGGGTCAGACAGTATCTTGTGACAAAGTCTGTCCAGAAGTGTTTACATTCCTCAGTTGTCTTCTGTGATAGATGATGAGAATTCAAGGTGGGGGTGGAAGGCAATTGCATTTTCTTTGGAGAATCTGGTCTTAGCAGTTAAAGAAATGTCAGAGTAAAGCCTTCTTTAAGGGCCTCTAGTTTCAAACAGTCAGCATACCAAAGTGCCATATTTTGAACCAAAATTTCTTGGACTTCTTCAGATACAATGAAGTATAGAAGCTATTGAATCTAATTATTATATTGTAAAACAGTGCGATCATATATCCCCACAGACATTGAGCTCTTTTGATGTGCCATATATTAATAGTTGAGGGTAAATGAAAAGCAAAGCCGGACCTCCTGAACTTTATAGATTAGTGGGAAAGAAGATAATGATAAATAATTAGAGGTGTATCTTGCTTTAAGGAAGTACAGGATGTTAAAGGATCCACAATGGAGTCCTCAGGCTGGAATATTAGAGAATCTTCTAGGTGGTAATGATTCCAGAGACAGGAGCTTCTGATCCAGTGACCATAAAAATAAAATCAGGTCAGAGTTCCAACACAGGCAAAGTTTTGCTTGGTGGGGGTTACCTCAAGAAGCAGGCAGACAGCAGAGGGAGAGAGAGCATGCGAGAATGCGTGCTATATCAGGCTGTTCCCTAAACAAAGGAAGGGACAAGCCTTTTATCAGGTTTCTGGGGTGGGATAGGAGTCTGGTTGACTGTTATCATGGTTTTGGTATGCAAAATGGTTTGGAGAATTCCTTGTTACCTGAGGGGGCAATCTGGTGCCCATGAAATGATTATTCCTGCTTGTGGGAGGCATCTTCATGTCCTGTCATGGGACAATTGCTTACATTTAGGGGGATGGGGTGATCTCATCATGGGTTGATCTGTGTAACTACTCTTTCTAGAATCCAGGCCAACCATAAGTTTAGGGTAATGACTATAGACTTCTAGGCATTGCTCCAGGAGATCTGCCCTTTGACCCTGTGGTGGTCCCTAACTCTACCAATAATGATGTTAAAGGAGATACTGAAGGATGAATAAGAGCTAGGAGAAGGGAGATGAGAGAGATTTCTGTCCAGCAGAAGGTATATCATGTTCAAGATACTAAGCTATGAAAGATAAGTCGTATTGGAGGAACTGAAAAGAAATAGTGAGACTGGGACAGGGGTCAGAGATGATGAGGCCAGTGGACACCATTGACTGTAAGAATGTGATTTGATGTTGGAGCAAAACAGTATTAATTAGAGTGTGGTGGTTTTGCATTTATCTTATGACAGACATTCATAATTGTTCTTAATTATCTTTCACCCTACAGGGAGGTACTACTTATATTTTATAGAAGAATTAAGGTTTCAAAGATGAAGTAATTTATGCATGATCATATAGCTGATAAATGATAGAGTTTGGATTTAACCCAGTTCTGTTGGCATCAGAACTACTGTATTATGTTGTCTAGACTGTATTTCTTTTCTTTTTCTTTTTTTCCTTTTTTTGTTTTTTGTATTGGGCATTGAATTCAAGGTGCTTTCCTGTGAATATCCAGTTCTTTTTGCTTTTTGTTTAAAGACAGTGTTTCACAAAGTGACTGACAGTCTTGCTAAGTTGTTTAAGCAGGCAATAAATTTGAGGTGCTCCTTCTTCAGCCTCCTGAGTTGCTGGGATTATAGGTGTGTGTCACTGCTCCTGACTGGACTGACTGTATTTCTCAAATGGACAGAGATTTTGTAATTCATACCTTACATGTCATTCATATAGTACATGGCTAACATAAAGGCAATTATCTAAATTAGACAGGGGTAAAGTTGAAAAATTGGAGGAATTTTAATTATTCTTTTAACACCAGGTTGGGCATTATGGTTTGGATATGAGGTGTCCTCCAAAAGCTAATGATTAGATTATGAGAGCTGTAACTTAATCAATGGATTGATCCATGTGATAGACTAATAATTTGCAAGGATTACCATATTGAGTGATATGTGTAGATGAGAGGATGTGGCTGGAGGAAGTAGACCACTGGGGGTCACGTCTTCAGAGTTTATATTTTGTCCTATGCCTCTCTGTCTCTGCTTCCTGGCTACATGCAGTGACCAACTTTTGTATGCCATACCCCTCCACTATGATGTTCTGCTATTGGCTTGGCCCTAGAGTGATAGTCAGCCAACCATGAACTGACACCTCTGAAATGATGAGCCAAAATAAACTTTTCCTCCTCCAAGTTGTTTTTGTTGGTTATTTTTGTCGCTGTAACACACAACTGACTAGCACAGAAATTGGTATCAGGAGTGGGGTCATTTCTGTGACTAACCTGGTCATATGGTTCAGAAACCTTTGGAGCTGGTTTACAGGAGTTTAGTAAAGTTTGGAGTTGCAGGTTGGAGGAACCATAGAATGTTGTAAGTAGAGCTTTATGGGCTATTCTTGTGGGATCCAGAAGACCAGAATGCTTACAGTCAAAAAGACTTGCTCATGAGTTTTCAGAGGGGAATAGGATTGGATACGAGGTCATTCTTGTTCCACTCCCGT
Source organism: Glaucomys volans (assembly GCA_020662805.1). Classification (NCBI taxonomy): domain Eukaryota; kingdom Metazoa; phylum Chordata; class Mammalia; order Rodentia; family Sciuridae; genus Glaucomys; species Glaucomys volans. Next base: position 348,927 of record JAJEJO010003417.1, read on the forward strand.
AAAGAACTTGTCTACATTTCCTCCATATCCTGAGACTTTCTATGAGGCTGAATTTAAAGGTGATGGACTGATTAATCAGATGGAGGAAATTTCAAGTCAGCACAGTATTCAGATGGTAACGTGGATGTTCCTGGTGGCTTTTAGCCAAATTTACTGTAATAACCAGGAGCATAAAGCAGAGTGGAAGTTTAAAAACTTACAGTTTGGCCAGAAAAGTGCGTGTAAAATTTGGGGCATGGAAAGTGTGATTGCTGAAGAAATTACTGCCACCAAAGAGAAGCTACATACTTTGCACAGGGACAATAACAAAGATTCCTTGAGGACCTCTCAGGAATCAGCAAGATCACACCCATTGCAGGCTCAAGGGTGTAAAAGTAAAAACTCCTTTGAGAAGAGACTGTGGCGGCCCAGTGCTTGCACAGGGGAGCCTAGGAAGTTGTTTACCTAGGATTCATTTCACTATGCCTAGCTGCTCAGGCACTCAGAGACCACTGCCCCACAGTCCAGTGGTGCCCAGCTACTGCTCAAGCTGGTAGCAGACTTTGTAATATTCACATGCTGCTTTTTCTGCAAGAATGCAGGATGCTGAAGATTAGGGGTAATTGAGGCTTTCACCAAGATTTCAAAAGAAGGCCAGGCAAAGTATAGCAGGGGAAACCCCTGAGATGGTGATGCATGAGGCTAAAATTGGAATGGAAACCACGGATTAAGAGATGCCAGCAATATTACTGTTAATTTTGGTGGGTGAACTTTTGTCTGACAAGTGAGGGTGATCTAAATGAATTGTAATTAGAGGAACATCTCAAGTTTCTCCTGTTAATAAAATTACATTGAGTTCACTTTTAGAAGCGATAATATTCTTTTTGAAAATTTAGTATTAAGGTGTTAGAATGTGAAAACATTTTATTAGTTGTATAGAACTATCCATGCCTTTTTCTGAGAATTTTAACTACTGGGAATCCTTAACCAATTACAATAGTTTTTTTCTCTTTATTTTCAAAATGATTTTGATTGCTTTGATTAGATATTCTGTGATTTTTTTAAATGTAACCATAATCTAAACAAGCTTTTTCTGAACTTAAGATAGAATCCCATTTTTAATGATTTGAAAGAAGCAACAAAATCACTATCTTTGTTTTATTCCTTTAGGAAACAGCTATGCCAAAGTGAAAAGATAGTAATATTTCATCTTGTTAAATAATGGGTGTGGTTTGCACAGGAATTATTTTCTTTATAAAATTGGAGTTTCAGGGAATGTCAGTGTTCATTTATGCCATTTCTTCAGTTCCAAAGTAGTTCTATTCCATTCTAGAATTTGAAATATGTAATTTGAAATCCTTAATAAAACTTGGAATTTAAAGAAAAATAAACAACAACAAAAAACAACAACAACAACAAAAACTTGGAATTAATTTTATTACAAAAAAAAAGAGATGCCAGCAAGCTGGACAGTCTGCTGAGGAAAGCTGCTGGCTGTGAACAGAGCCAGCCTAAGAGAGCAGCCAGGTGGGTTGCAATCAGCAAGGCCATAGGGGCAAGCCGCACGAATCTTTTGGAGATCAGATCTCTTCACCATGTGCCCAGATGCTGGATATGAAACTATAGGACTTACTTGCCCAGCAGGATTTCAGTTTCATCTTGATCCCATCCTTTTTTCCTATGTCCTTAATCCTCCCTTTAAGTTTGGAATATTTACTCAGGGCCATTTTATCTTGGATATGTGTAATTTATTGATTTTTACTGGGCAAGAGTTTTCTTTGAATCTAAGAGGAGTCTTGGGACTTGGATTTTTGGGCAATGCTGGAACCAAGACTATGGGGATCCTTGGAAATGGATTAAATGTATTCTGCATTGTGAGATAAACATGAACTTTTGGGGACCAGTGTGGAATGTTATGGTGTGGATATGAGCTGGTCCTGAAAAGCTCATGATTCAGTTATGAGAGCCATAACCTAATCAGTGATTTAATCCATAGGATGGATTAATAATTTGAAAGAACTACCACATACACTGAGTGATAACTTTGGTAGGTAGGTAGGGTAAAACTGGAGGAAGTAGGCCACTGGGGGCCTTTGGGGTTTATATTTTATCCCTAGTACCTTGTTCTCTCTGCTCCCTGACTACCATGCAGTGAGCAGCTTTCCTCTGCCATGCTCTTCTGCCATGATGTTCTGCCATAACCTTGGGTCCAGAGTGATGGAGGTGGCTGACCGTAGGCTAAGACCTCCAAAACCATGAGCCAAAATAAACTTTTCCTCTTCTTTGTTGTTCTTGTCAGGTATTTTGAGCACAGTGACAAATAGGTGACTAACACATTGGATAATTTTGGATAAAAGAAAGGAAGGAAGGAAGATAGAAAGAAGAAAGGAAATCATAATGGAGGTTTTTTTCTTTTTTTGGAACCAGGGATTGAACTCAGGAACACTTGGCCACTGAGCCACATCCCCAGCCCTATTTTGTATTTTATTTAGAGACAGGGTCTCACTGAGTTGCTTAGGGCCTCGCTAAGTTGCTGAGGCTGGCTTTGAACATTGTGATCCTCCTGACTCAGCCTCCCAAGTTGCTTGGATTACAGGCGTGCGCCACTGCACCCGGCTTGGAGGTTTAAATAATACAAAACTTTTTTTTCTTTAGTTTGGCTTTGTGTTACAGAACAAGAAATTTAAATTAATGGAAACTGTTAGTAGCAGAAGGTGACTAAGAAACCTTCTAAGATAAGCCTGACTGAAGTATTTTGAATAGCTCTGTACACTTCCAGAGTAAAAGATGTTAAGAGAGTTCCAGTGATGATCACAAAAAGATACCATGCAAGAGAATAATAGAGACTAAATTGGCAAGGCAGAAGTAGAATTTTATCTTCTTAAGCTTGGTGCTCAGGGTAGCTTACCTTAATTCCATTAATGAATCCTCCATTTTAAGCTTGCTTTTTTAACAGTTTCTGTGAAAAAAGAAAAAAAAGACTTGGAATAAGTTAATAGAAATTCATGTAAGTGTTCTTAATCTGTGCTGTGTGGATTATTCATTGCCATGTTTTCATCTTCTACTCTGCTTGGAGAGGTCCTCATGTCCCTTTTTGCATTCCGCTTTGCATGTCCCCTTTTGCATTCTTCTTTTGTAAGTCTACCAGACACAAAGTGAGGGAGTCAAGTTAGATATTTTGTGTTTTTCTATAGTCTGGAGATTGGATGTCATCATTAAACATGATTTTTAGAATAACTGCACTATTTTTCTCTTTAATAAAATATTATAATTAAAAGGATGTTAGATCAAAAATTTAACCCACTCTCCTTAACCACCTTTATGAGAAGCCTGAGTATTTGGACGATGGTTGTAATTATGCTTTTCTGCCACCTAAGAGGAAGTAGTTTCTTGAGATGTAGATTTGTAATCTTTAGCATATGAAGTGATGAAAATGTATCACAAATTGTTTGGAAAAGCACTCATGTTTTATTTCTGCAATTTGTGTCATTCCTGAGAGATCCATTAGTATATATACTGATGAATTTGTACTAAAGTATATTAGATCTGGCACAGCGTTGGTGACTGGTAACATATCACATGCTAGGCCACATCATATTTGATATGTAAGAAGCTTTCATTGCCACAGAGACACTGCCTTGGTTGTAACGGTCAGTTTTAAGATTGCTACAATTGCTAACCAATTTACTTTGCAAGTCATATTTTAGATGTGATAAAATTGCTGAGGTTTTATATCAAAGTGTCTCACTATTGAGGCAATATTAGACAATGATAGTATATATTTTGTATGTTTGTACATGTTTTTTGTTGTGGTTTTAGTACACACTTGGGAAGTGTGTACTAGTGATATTTTTATAAAATGTACTAGTAATCCATCTAACTTCCACTTGCTGGGCACTTGGACACTTGTATTATCCAATTTAATGATCAGAAAACCCTTAATCATTACAGATAGGTACGATATTTTTGTTTTACACATGAGAAAACAAGCCCAAAGACAAGAAGTAACTTATTCAAGTTAATAAGTTGTAACTCGCTAATAAATGACAGAGTTGGTACTCAAACTCAGTTCTGTCTTGTATTTCCCTTCTCTTCCCATTAGGTCACAGAATATTTGTGGTCTTGAAAAGGAGAAAAAGTTTCTTTTTCAAAAAATCAAAAAAAATTTAAAGGCACTATTAAGTTTTAAAACTACCATTGGCGCTCTGTTGTGTGTGTGTTTAATCCTTAAACAACTGGCACATTTGGAAAGTTTTCCTGGTAGCATATGACTAGTATGTTTTGCTAGCATCATTGTGATTTAATAACCCAATTTAAACAAGAAACTAAAAATCAAACAATGGCTCTGGTTTATCATATAGGAAAGTTAGGAAGTACTTGTTCTCTTTTGTTAGTGACTTTTTATTTTTATGCAGTTTGAACCATGGGTCATGCTGCAGACACTGTCCTTTAAAACTGTCGGAAACCTCTGCCACTTCCTGAGCACTTATGGCCTCTTCCTTTGAGGAAGCAGCTCATGCAACAATATTAAAGAGCAGTAGTGATGGCTCTCTTTTCCTTTGCATTGAATGATCCCTTTCCCTTGAACAATTGGCTTCAAATGACAATGACCAATGCAGCCAGTGGAGACTGAAACCAGCTTTTGTTTGCCTTTTTGTGTGGTCTAATTTCTAAAAAACAAGCACCCTTTAAAAGGGAAGGGCATTCATGCCTACTGGTCCTTCTCCATGATCTCAGGAGCAACAAACTTGGATTGTGCTGGTCTGTGAATCTGGAAGGCTTGCTGCAGCAACAAGCATCATGTTTATTTCCACACGCCTCAAGTGCAGGCAACTCTAGCTGATGTCAAGGATTCCATGAGCTTCATTTTTAAGTTCCACACAGGCTGACCCCTGTCTCCCAAGAAGTCTTGACAACCCATTTCTTGCTGAGCTAGTATAGGTTTAGATATTGCAAATGAATTTTAAGATCTACCTTTATTTATGTTTTATTTTTGGTGACTTTAAAAAAAATCTCTTGGGATGATCTATTTAAGAAATGAACACCTTCCTGTTTAACCCATTTTGATTAAAAGTCATGCTAGGACTGAACCTTAAGAAAACTAAGTTTAAACCTCTTCCGCAAAATATTTTTTTCTTTTTTTCTCCCAGAGGTATGGGTAGGGCCAAGAAAGTATGTAGTTTTAAATGAATATTAGCCATAGTTTCTAATTTGAAAATGGCCTGAAACATTCTACTATTTTGTTGATTGGTGACAGACTGTGGAGAATCCCAAGTCAAGGGTTTAGTCATGTATGTATGTTTGTGGGTCAGATGCCTCAAGTCAAGTAGGTCGTGTTTTCAGGAAACTTGCCCAGTTTCTAATCTGGTCCTGCTTTTCGTAACCCTGCCATGGAACTTAGGCACATGGTAAGGCATTTGGCACAACTTTCCAATGACCTAGCCCTAAGATCAGCCTTTAAAATTGTAATTAGAGAAGAAGAAAGTCCAAAATTTATTATTACTCATTATTAATACCACGTGCCAGGCATTACTCATTGGTTATCTCGTTGTTAATGTACACACTGTTCTGGAATGTGGCTTATATGATGCTGGTATCCCTCTGTTTGAAATGGTTTGTCCTCATTTCTCTGCCTGGCAAATTCTTGTTCATTCTTCACTGCTGAGGTCTTTCCCTTCCCTCCCCCTTTGATTCTGGGGATCAAACCCAGGCTTCTGTGCATAGTACCCAAGCACTCTACCACTGAACTATACCTCCAGTCCTGTTTTATTTTTATTTTGAGATAGGTTCTCACTAAGTTGCCCAAGCTGGCCTCAAACTAGTGATCTTTTTTCTTCCCTCAGCTTTCCGAGGTGCTGGGATTGCAGGTATGCAGTGGCTGGGATTATAGGTATGCATCACTATGCCCAGCTGCTGCACAGAGGTCTTCAGAGAGGTCTGGTAACACCTCTCTGAAACTATGGAGCTGCTTTGCTTCCTCTCACAGGTTGGGTAATTGACTGCTCTCTGCATTGTGCCTCTCACTGTACTTTATAGATACTTCTATGCTCCTACCCTGGCTTGAAATGTTTTGTATATGGGTTGGAGTTACCATGAAACTGAGCACACTGAGTGCCGGGACCATATCCATGTCAGTGTCAAACTCACAACTGTTTGAATGAATAGTTAGCTCAAGCTGAAGTGAATGCTCCCTCTTCTGAAAGCTATTAGCACTTGCTTTTATCATATTTTGCCTAGTTCTACCAACGTGGTACTGACACTGACCAGTCAGAAGCTGATCATATGGCAGAGGGCTTTTGCATTTTTGTGAATTAGTTCCAGAGGTCTGGAGCTCTGAAAAAGAATGGGGCAGCAGGCCAGGTGTGTGTGTGTGCGTGTGCGTGTGTGTGTGTGTGTGTGTGAGAAAGAGAGAGAGAGAGAGAGAGAGAGAAGGGGGGGCGGGAATGCATAATACTCAGGGTACTCAGGTAGTTATTTGCCAACTGGTGTGAAAGTGTTTCAGTATTTTTTGTATGTTCATGAGTCAAATTTTTTTTTTAATTTAAAATGTTACATTTTTGTGATCAACTTTTTAAAATTTTTTTTATTTTATTCTATTTAGTTGTACATGACAACATTTGTACATTTTATAGATCATGCATAAATAGAGTGTAATCTCATTTTTCTGATTATACATATTGCAGGATCATATCAGTCATGCAGTCATACATGGATATGAGGTAGTAATGTCTGTTTCACTCTACTATCATTCCTTCCCCCATACTCCTTCCCCTTCTTCACTCCCCTCTACCTAATATAAAGTAACTCTATTCTTCCATATCCCCCACCCTTTATTGTGAATTAGCATCTGCATATCAGAGAAAACATTTGGCCTTTGGTTTTTTAGGATTGGCTTATTTCACTTAGCATGATATTCTCTAATTCCATCCATTTACCAGAAAATGCCAGAATTTCATTCTTTTTTAAAGCTGAGTAATAATCCATTGAACATATATACCACATTTTCTTGATCCATCATCAGTTGAAGGGCATCTAGTTTGGTTTCATAGTTAAGCTATTGTTAATTGAGCTGCTATAAACATTAATATGGCTGCATCACTGTAGTATGTTGATTTTAAGGCCTTTGGGTATAAATCAAGGAGTAAGATAACTGGGTCAAATGATGGTTCCATTCCAAGTTTTCTTAGGAATCTATCTCCATACTGCTTTCCATAATGGTTGCACCAATTTGCATTCCCACCAGCAACGTATGAGTGCACCTTTTCCCTCACATCCTCGCCAACATTTATGTTACTTGTATTTTTGATAATTGCCATTCTGATTGGAGTGAGATGAGATCTTAGAGTAGTTTTGATTTGCCTTTCTCTAATTGCTAGAAAAGTTGAACATTTTTTTCATATATTTATTGATCGATTGTGTATCTTCTTCTGTGAAGTGTCTGTTCAGTTCCTTAGCCCATTTGTTGATTGGGTTATTTGGGGGTTTTTTTGGTGTTAAGTTTTTTGAGTTCTTTATAGAACGTAGAGGTAAATGCTTTATCTGAGGTACATGTGATAAAGATTTTCTCCCAATCTGTAGGCTCTCTTTTCACATTATTGATCGTTTCTTTTGCTGAGAAGCTTTTTAGTTTGAGTCCATCCCATTCATTGATTCTTGATTTAACTTCTTGTGCTTTAGGGGTCTTGTGAAGGAAGTCAGGTCTTAGGCCAACATGGTGAAGAATTGGGCCTACTTTTTCTTCTAGTAGTTGCAGGGTCTCTATTCTGGTGCCTAAGTCTTTGATCCACAGTGAGTTGAGTTTTGTGCAGGGTGAGAGATAAGGGTTTAATTTCATTGTGTTGTATGTGGCTTTCCATTTTTCCCAGCACCATTTGTTGAATAAGCTGTCTTTTTTCCAGTGAATGTTTTTGACACCTTTGTCTAGTATGAGATAACTGTATTTATGTGGGTTTGTCTCTGTGCCTTCTATTCTGTACCATTGGTCTACATGTCTGTTTTGGGGCCAATACCATGCTGTTTTTATTACTAAAGCTCTGTAGTATAGTTTGAGGTCTGGTCTTGTGATGCCTCTTGGTTGACTCTTCTTGCTAAGGATTGCTTTGGCTATTCTGGGTCTCTTATTTTTCCAAATGAATTTCATGATTGCTTTTTCTAATTCTATGAATGATGTCATTGGAATTTTAATAGGAATTATGTTAAATTTGTATAACACTTTTGGTAATATGACCATTTTGACAATATTAATTCTGCCTATCCAGGAGCATGGGAGGTCTTTCTGTCTTCTAAGGTCTTCTTCAATTTCTCTCTTTAGTGTTCTGTAGTTTTCATTGTAGAGGTCTTTCACCTCTTTTGCTAGATAGATTCTCTTATTTTTTTGAGGCAATTGTGAATGGGTAGTGTTCTTCATTTCTCTTTCTGGATTCATTACTGATATATAGGAATGTGTTTGATTTATGGGTATTGATTTTATATCCTGCTACTTTGCTGAGTTCATTTATTAGTTCTAGAAGATTTTTGGTGGAATTTTTTTGGGTCTTCCAAATATAGAATGGTATTTTTTAAAAAAAATTTATTTTGATTCATTGTTCACAAATGGGGTACAGCTGTTGTTTCTCTGGTTGTACACAAGTAGAGTCATACCATTTGTGTAATCATACATGTACACAGGGTAATTATGTTTGTCTCATTCTGTTATTATTCTTACCCCCTCCCCAACCCCACCCCCTTTATTTCTCTATGCAATACATCCTTCCTCCATTCTTGCCTCCCTCCCAACCTGCATTATGTATCTTCATCCACTTATCAGAGAAATCATTCGACCTTTGGTTTTTGGGGATTGGCTAATCTCACTCAGCATGAACATCTCCAACTCCATCCATTTACCTGCAAATGCCATAATTTTATTCTTCTTTATGACTGAGTAATATTCCATTGTGTATATATAGCACAGTTTCTTTATCCATTCATCTATTGAAGGGCATCTAGGTTGGTTCCACAATCTAGCTATTGTGAATTGAGCAGCTATGAACATTGATGTGGCTGCATCACTGTAGTATGCTGATTTTAAGTTCTTTGGGTATAGGCCAAGGAGTGAGATAGCTGGGTCAAATGATGGATCCATTCCAAGTTTTCTAAGGAATCTCTGTACTGCTTTCCAGAGTGGCTGCACTAATTTGCAATCCCACCAGCAATGTATGAGTGTACCTTTTTCCCCACATCCTCGCTACCACCTATTGTTGCTTGTATTCTTGATAATAGACATAGAATGGTATCATTGACAAACAGTGATAGTTTGAGTTCTTCTTTACCAATTTGTATACCTTTCATTTCTTTCTTCTGTCTAATTGCTCTGGCTAGTATTCCAAAGACAGTGTTGAATTGAAGTGGTGAAAGAGGGAATCCTTGTCTTGTTCCAGTTTTTAGAGGGAATGTTTTCAATTTTTCTCCATTTAGAATGATGTTTGCCTTGGGTTTAGCATATGTGGCTTTTATGATGTTGAGGTAGGTTCCTACTATCTCTAGTTTTTCTAGTGTTTTGAACATGAAGGGGTGCTGTTTTTTTTTTTTTTTTTTTTTTGGTCAAATGCTTTTTCTGCATCTATTGAAATGATCATATGATTCTTGTTTTTAAGTCTATTGATATGATGAATTATGTTTATTGATTTCCATATGTTGAACCAACCCTGCATCCCTGGAATGAACCCCACTTGTGATGTACAATCTTTTAAATACGTTCACAGAGGCCACTGATTTAGATTACAAAGTATTTTGTTTTTGTAATAGTATTTCAATATTCAAGAACTGGCTGAGGATTAACTTTGATTCTGCCAGGTAGTGAGTGCCTTAAGAATGGAATGCTACTTATACTGCTTTAACATCCTTCCCAAGGATAACTCAGTATAACTTAAGGGATATAAGTATCCAAAACAGGTTCAAATTATAACAAATAATAACATATTATAGAACATGCCTTTCTAAAACTCCTCTTTTCACATTACTACTAATGGCTCTAATCTCCTAGTGTTTTAGCCAGCCTTTTCACTGTTATGACTAAAAGACCCAACAAGAACAATGGTAGAGGAGTAAAAGTTTATTTAGGGGCTCATGGTTTCAGAGGTCTCAGTCTATAGAAGGCCAGCTCCATTCCTTGGGGCTTGAAATGAAACATAACATCATGTCACAAGAGTGTGGCATAAAGAAGCAGCTCACATGATGATCTGAAAGCAGAGAGAAAGGAACTCCACTTGCCAGATACAAATTATATACCCCAAAGGCATACTCCAATGACCCACCTCCTCCAATTATACCTGCCTTTAGTTACCACTCAGTTAATCCCATCAGGGGATTAATTCACTGATTGGGTTAAGGGTCTCATAATCCAATCATTTCTCCTCTATACCTTCTTGTGTTGTCTCACACATGAGCTTTTAAGGGACACCTCACATTCCAAACCATAACACCTAGTCACCCAGGACAGAAAACTTTGTAATCATTTATTCTTTTGTCTTCAAATTCACACTAAATTTAGTCAATTATTAAGATCTTTTTATGATTTTTTTCCTAGTTTCAATCCCTTCTTTCTCTTTTTTATGATTTTTTTCCTAGTTTCAATCCCTTCTTTCATTTCCCAGTGTTACTGCTCTGTACTTTGATTCCAGGTTACATTATTACAATAGCCTCTTCAGTCTCTCTGTTCTTTAAGCTTCTGTCCAGGCCAGCTGGAACTGTGGTTTTTTTTTTTTTTTTTTTTTTTTCTGTTCTCCTCTCTTCCAGTCCAGTCTTCCTGGACTGTACTTAAGCCTCACTTCTTCTGGGAAACCTCCAACTGCTCCAATCTGGTATGAGCTGTCCTTCTGCTGGCTCCTCCTATACTTATTGTCTGAAGCATTTATATAGCTGTCAGCGATGCTTTACTCTGTGAGAGGGCCTCAACTATAATGATACCTTGGAATGTGATTTCATAGGTAGTAGTTCTTCAGGTATTATTATTTACACTCACAGGGGTGTAATGGTTCTGGCTACTTAGATTTTTTTTGGTAGAAATAATTTCAAATTCTATAACTTGATTGCTCAGTAGTATGCAATTTTGTTAAAAAATGCTATGACCCACTTAATAGAGTTTATAACCTGTCAATGGATCACAATCTTCATTTTATGAAACACGAATCTAGATTATACAGGCCTTTTAAAGATGAGTGTTTCTCTCAAAATGGAAAGGTCAGGCCTGGATGTAGGTTTTTACTGTAGGATGAATATATAGTATTGCAAAGAAGGTACGTAGCAAAGGAGTTCAGAGGAGAGAAAATGGCATGGTGAAATGAGTTCCTATTGTAGAAGATGATTTTGTTTGGGGAGAAAGGACCTGAGTGTATCCTAGCAGTTTACAGATTTTCCCTTGATTATTAAATCATTCCTTGAAAGCCACCCCCAAGAGCAGGTAGGTGTAATGCACCTTCATTTCTTCCTCTGTAGTTTCCCTTGGGCTTTTTATCTCTTCACCATCTTGTTTTCCTGCGTGGTGTTTATATGCTTTCACAATTGCATGGCTTAAGTTTTCTGACTTGTTCTGTCTTTTTCATTTCTGTTTTTCCCCCCAGTACTAGGAATTGAACCCAAGTGTGGTCTGCTACTGAGCCACATCCCCAGCCCTTTTTATTGTTTATTTTGAGAGACGCATGGTGAGAATGCTGTTTCTGAGCCTGGCCTTAAATTTGCAATCCTCCTGCTTCAGCCTCCTATCCATGTACCACTGTGCCCAGCTGTGTTTCTAAGAGCAAAGTAGGATGCCACAGAAAGATTTATCTCTTGTTTAATACTCATCTGTTTTGTGGATGACTAAAAAAGACAATTTTAAAAATGGAAACTCTGAGGTCTGAGGTTTATGGGATGAAAACACCACCACTTCAAATTATCATTATGTCTCATTGTTGGCTGGTAGAATTAGCTTTAAAGGAAACGAGTATCCTGTAGGAAGTAGTGGTGGCAAACTGTAAGTATTGTCCCTAAGTGATTTTGCCTCAGAAAGTGCTGTTTTGTTTTTTTGTTGATTTTTTAAAAGTGAAATAAACCTTTGTGGTAAAGCTTTTCTTGGTTTCTTGGTTGTTTTTATTTTTTATTGTTTTGGTACTGGGGTTGAACCCAGGAGTGCTTTACCACTGAGCTACATCCCCAGCCCCTTTATTTTTTAATTTTGAGTCAGAGTCCTGCTAAGTTGTTTAGGGTCTTGCTTATTTACTCAGGCTGCCAGGTTACCTTGAACTTTTGATTCTCCTGCCTCCCAGTTTGCTGGGATTTCATTGGGATAACAGGAGTGCACCACTGTGTCTGGCTTGGTTGTATTCTTTGTGGCAATGCTTTTCTCTTGTATTTAAAAGTTACCTTGAATTATTTTTATTGCCTTAATGATGACAAAATTGTACTTGGGCAAAGTGCGTTATCAAAGTGCTTTTTAGGTTCTCCAGGCCCACATGCCAAATGTGAAAATAAACATCTGATTGTAATGTACTTTTGTGTGCATGTTTTGTTAATACCAAAATATGAAATTATAGGTAGCTATCAATCATTAGGTTTTTGGCTATAAATTAACAAATTTTGAACCTTTTCTGTGATGGGGACTTGTACACATTTTAACTTGAATCTTTGCAACCTGGTAAGGAAGGCATTAATAACCCCTTTTGTAGATGTAGAGACTGAGGTTGAGTGTCAGAATCCAAGATTTGAATCAAGGTCTCTGACTGGGGAGAGGAGAGAACCTGTGTTGGAAATTCCTTGTACACAGGCACCAATTGAGACTACCCAGTTATGGTGACACCCTGCTCAAAGGCAGTTCTGTGCTTGCCACCTGGCTTATCAGTCTTGACCCTGAGTTCAGACACCTGAGTTCAGCTGCTGGGTGTAAAGAATTATGAGTGCAAGTTGATAATTATAATTGGGCTGCCCAGAACTTTGTCCTTCAGCCTGCGTGTTTTGAAGAAACTCTCTTACAAAAAATTCTTTTGATGTTAAAAACTGTATAATAAATGTGCTGAGCTAGCTCTGTGTCAGTACTTTCCATCACAAAGTAATGTCCCCCCTGGTTTCAACTTTCTCTGTGTCTATTTGTCTTTTCTAATCTCCCATTGCCCCTCACCAGTTTCTGAACTAATGGCCATATAGGTCTGGCAGTTGAGGGATGTGAGAAAGCTTCCGGAAGTCATCTAGCAGGAAAATGGCACAATTAGCATTTTGGCATAGGACTTTCAGGCTACAAAGCTGGGCTTTTTCCAGTATACTGAGCCAATTTTAAAACTGGTGGTAACACAGTGTGATGGCTATGTGCTGGGAGCTGTGATGGGATCAGAGTAGAAAGAGCAATCTACTTTGGGCTGGGGTTGTTTTAGGAAGTTTTCCCAGAGGGGTCAGCACTTGAGCAAACTTTGGAGCATGATGCAGGAGGATGACTGAGGAGGCATTCCAGGCTGGAGGAAATTCATGAAAGGAAACCTGGAGACTTGAGAAAGCACATTATTGCAGAGGATTTCTGAAAAACAAAGTGGGAGAGGGGTGAGTTGTAGATGAGGTTGAGAAGGAGGTGGGTCTGGTCCCAGGACAGGCATTACAGCCTCCTGTACCACCAATCGCTTGGGTTATGTCTCCTAACAAATGCTGCCTTAACAAATACCTTGTTCTCACATTCATAATGTGCATTCCTTATACAGAGGAATCTCTTTGCTTATTTGTCTCCTCCAGAAGACTGTGGTTTCCTTAAGAATTAAGAATGTGCCTTTAGACAAAGGAAAATGAAGGGAAGGGAGGTGGGACAGGAATAGATAGGAAAGACAGTGGAATGAATCTGACAGAACTTCCCTATGTACATATATGAATATACCACAGTGAATCTCCACATCTTGTACAACCACAAGACAGGGATACCAGTTAGATAAGATATACTCCATGTTTGTATAAATATGTCAAAATATACTCTACTGTCATGTATATCTAAAAATAATAAAGTATCTTTTAAAAAAAGAATGTTCCTTTAATCCTTGTTTCCAACATAGCTAGGCACTCAGGACATGCTAGGAGGAAGAAAGGGCTGTGTCCTTGCTGAGGAAGACCAGTTTTAGTCTTAATTTTTACTGCTCTTCTGCCCTTTCAAGGTTGAGTTGAATTTTAACTTGATAATTTCAGGATCTGTTCACATATCCTGAAGCTAACATACGTCTCTGATGGAAAGATTATGACAGAATCCCTCTGGTAGCCCCAAGGCCACCAGACTTTGACTCAGCCTGTGTAACCTTATGTCCAGCCTGGGTTGCTCAGTCTTCTGTTATCACATCAGACTTACCATCACTCCCCAATGAAAATCAATAGTCACTGGTTTTGGAGGAAAATCTGGGTATGTGGCATTTTGTGTTGTGGGCTACACAGATGAACAAGGAAAGGGGGAGGCAATATGCCATGGCGAACAAAAACACAGCCCATCCACTTCATAGAGTTGCTCTGAAGAATAGATGAGATAATATGTATAGACCCTTGCACAGTCCTTAGACTAATCCCAGGGGGCAGAATAATGCACATGGTGTGATCAATAGAATCTAGCTTTTATTTTATATAGGTTTTTTTCTGTCTTGAATCTTAAAACAGTATAGCAGATACAAGACATGCATATATAAATAACTACAGTGCAAGGCTATGTTTGAAAAGTTTTATGGTAGAACTCAAATAACTCTGGGTCATGAAAAAGTCATGGATGGTTCATGTAGGAAGTGACATTGAATAGAACCTTCCCAGTGGCTTTTTACACTGAGTACTGGAAGGATTAAAAGCTTAAATAACTACTGCTTGCTCTAAGGTCCCTTCTCTTACTACCCTGTTAAAATAAGGTCTTCCTCTGTTATTTTTTTTTATCAGAAATAAAATGTGTTCACTTGTCGTTCCTAAGTATTTGTGTGTTTGCTTCTTTGTTGTCCATTCCTTGTGTTCTGTCACTAGACTGTATGCACCATTAGGGCTTGCTCACTGCCGTATCTCTAGCACTGCAGCCATGGTGGATACTCAAGAAATATTCGTTCATTGAATGCACATACCCATTGACTCATTTCTGTGCACATCCCATTTGCTCTGAGTTACCGCAGTGCAGTGGCAACAGCACCTGAAAGTAATCAAAGGAAGCAACTTGGTCTCGTTTGAACTTGCTGTTATTGTTTTGAGCTTTTTGGTTTCAGCTGAGGATATCCTTTTCCCTTCCTTTATCTTTTTCACAGTGCTCAAAACAATGAGTAGTTTGTGTTTTTAAGATGATGATAAAAAATCCCTAGAGGCCATTTTATAGTGAAATCAGAATTGAAAATTTCATGTTGGAGTTTCCCAGGAGGAAAAAACTTAGGCATTACTTTCTTTAGTTGCTTCCTTTTGTGGATACTCTTCATACATGGATTTTGTAAAGTTTACTTTTTCAGTGCTTTAAAATCACATGTTTTTCAACATAATAAAAAACATTCATTTTAAAGCAGTCTTTTAAAAAGAGGACAATTGTAGTCTATTTCAGTGATTTTTGTGGCATGACTGACGGAAGGTCCTGTCTGGAGGAGGCTGAGTTGTGTTTTACATTATGATTTAGTATTATGCTTAGATATTGTTATGGTTTAGATGTGAACTGTCCCCCAGAAGCTCACCGTGTAAGACAGTGCAAGAAAGTTCAGAGGTGAAACAATTGGTTTATGAGAGTCTTAACCTAATCAGTGTATTAATCCTGTGATACAGATTAAGTGGGTGGTAACTGTAGGCAGGTAGGGTGGGGCTGGAGGAAGTGGGTCATTGGGGATATGGCTTGGAAGTTTGTATTTTGTCTTTGGTGAAAGGAGAAGTCTCTTTCTGCCTCTTGGTGCCCTGTCCTGAACTGTTTTCCTCCATCACACCTATCTGCCATGATGCGCTGTACCTCAGGTACACAGCAATGGAGTTAATTGTCTATGGACTGAGACCTTTGAAACTGTGAGCCCCATATAAATTTCCTCTCCTCTAAAATTGTTCCTGTCAGGTCTTTTGGTCACAGTGGTGAAAAAGCTGACCAAAACAGATATGCTACTTTCCTTCTTAAAGTAGTTAATTAATTCATCAGAAGTAACAGGGTGAAGATTGTGGCCTCTGGTGTCCTTTATCTCACCAGAATGAAACAGGGACCAAAAAGTTTGAGAACAATTAGATTATCACTTTCTATCAATTTCTTTAAATAGTTTTGGAGAAAAAGAATGGAAGTAGAATATACTTTGTTAATGTCTAGCTGGATGCCATGGAGCATGCCTGTAATCCCGGCTACTCTAGAGGCTGAGACAGGGGAATTGCAAATTTGAAGCCAACCTAGGAAAGTTAACAAGACCCTGTCTCAAAACAGAAAATAAAAAGGGTTGGGGATGTAGCTCAGTGGTAGAGCACCTCAGTGGTGTAATCCCCAGTACTGCCAAAACCAAATAAAAACAAAAACAAAACTGTGAAATTCTAGGGGAAGCCTGAAGGCCTTGGAACTGAAGTCCTGAAGGCCTTGACCTTGACTGTTTAGAATGCCCACTGTCAGGGTCTTGTGTAATCACTCATGAATGGGTGATGCTGTTGGCTGCCACTGCTCAAAAGATGTCCTTCTGTTGATTGCTGTTAAATGAATACTGTTGTCATACACTGGGTCCTTTTCATTGTGCTCTTTTTGGGTGTATTATGATTTGGAATAATAAACATTGTTCTGTATGTAGAAATTGAGGAAGCCTTGGTTTAAAATCTGGCTGCTGCTTCTCTTCTCTTTCTCTCTCTCTCTCTCTCTCTCTCTCTCTCTCTCTCTCTCTTTCTCTCTCTCTCTCTCTCTCTTTTTGGTACCTGGTATTGAACCCAGAGGTGCTTTACCACCACCAAGCCACATTTCCGGCCCTTTTTAAATTCTTTTTTTTTCTTCTTTTTTTTTAGAGACAGAGTGTTGCTAAGTTACTTAGGGCCTGAGTTGCTGAGGCTGGCCTTGAACTTGTGATCCTCCTGCCTCAACCTCCTGAGCTGCTGGGATTACAGGAATGTGCCATCGCACCCAGTTACCTTGTTATTCTATAATAATTTTCCACCCGGGCCTGTCTGTAGTCTTGCATTTACTCTTCTCCCCTTTTTTTTTTTTCTTTCTCTTTCTCTCTTTTTAAATTCCTCTAAGTCATCTTCCACAGAAATTGCCAAAGGGATCTTCTTAAAACTAATCAGAATTTAAGTCTTAAAATTCTTATTCCCATTGCCATTAAAATTAAATTCAAATTCCCTATTATATACTGCTTAGCTCTCAACCTCATTCCATATCACTCTTCTTGTTTACCATGTTGTAGACATGCTGGTCTCATTTCTGTTCCTAAAACATGCCAAGCCCTTTCTAGCCTCTGGGCTTTTATATTTATTTCCTTTCTTTCTCTCCCGTCTCTTTCCTTCCTTCCTTCCTTCCTTCCTTCCTTCCTTCCTTCCTTTCTTTTTTTCTTTCTTTTCTCTCTCTCTCTCATCTCTCTCTCTCCTTTTCTTTCTTCCTTTAGTACTGGGGACTGAACATGGGAGCACTGTACTACTGAGCTATATTCTCAGCTCTTTTTATTTTGAGACAGAGTCTTGCTACGTTGCTGAGGCTGGCCTCAAAATTGCCATCCTCCTGCCTCAGCCTCCCAAGTCTTTGGGATTATAGACATGCATCACCATGCCTAGCTTGGACTTTTAGGTTTTCATTTTCTTCTTTTTAGACTTCTTTCTTTAGATGGGTCCTTCAGGCTCCAATGCCACCTCCATGGAGAGGACTTTGTATTAGTTTCCTAGGACTCTGTAACAAAGAACTTCAATCTGTGTCATTTAAAATAACAGAAGTTTATTATTTCAGTTCTGAGGGCCACAAGCCCAAAATCAGGTGTCAGCAGGATTGTTTCCTTCTTAGGAATTCGGAGAGAGAATCTGTTTCATGCCTCTCTCTAAGCTTCTGGTGGTCACTGGTAATCCTTGGCATTTCATGGCTTGTATCTGCATGACTCCAACCTTTAACTTCCATTGTCACATGGACATCTTCCTTTTGCTCATTGTGTCTTCACGTGACATTTTCTTTTCTGTGCTTGTCTCTTCTCTTTTTTATAAGAATACCAGTCATATGACTTTTAAGGGCCCTACTCTAGCATGACACCATATTAACTAATTATGTCTGCAGTGACCCTATTTCTAAATAAGGTCCCATTTGGCCATCCAGGAAAGATACAAATTTTGAGGGGAATACTCTTCAACCCTCTCTACCTTCTCTGACTCTTCTTATAAAGAAGGTTGCAGTAGTGGAGCTTTGTCTATAAATATATTTACCACCTTTTTATTCCTCGTAAAGAGTGAACAAGACAATTCATCAGAGCATATGTCCTATGTTGTACTCAATTCTGAACACACCATCCATAAGAGGGGATTGAATCAGGGCATGTGCAGGGTTATGAGGATCTTAGAAATAGTTTTAAATAGAGTTTGTTAGATGGGGTTGCTCAGATGGAAAAGAGAAGTTTGGGGTAGTCATCACAGCTCTCTGCAGAGAAGGAAGATACCTATGCAAGGTTGGATTGGAAGTTACGTGGCTTATGAGTCTGAGCTCCTGTATGTGGAAAACATGGTGTGGACTTTGGGGTGTGTGTGGAGGTGTCTTTATCTCTTCATTCTAACACATACCAGCCTTCATCTCTCAGAAGATGTGATGTGGTATATATTATAGCAGTGGAATAGAGAATATTTTGCATGTATAGAAACATTCATAGCAATTGATCATAAAATCATCAGTAATATTCATATTTAATAAAATAGAATGTAGACGTATAAGGTTTTGTTTAAAAATATGCTACATTACATACTTTTATAAGATTGTCTTTGAAATGCTTCTATGTTGTAAGTATGAGGTCTGGCAAAAGTTTTTACTCCTTAAGCTAGACACCTTGGTGCACACCTGTAATCCTACTGCTGTCTTGAGAGGCTAAGGCAGGAGGAGCCCGAGTTTGAGGCCACTCTGGGCAATGCAGTGAGACATTGTCTCAGAATAAACAATGAAAGGACTGGAGATGTGGTCAGTGGCAGAGTGCTTCTGGGTTCCATCCCTAGTAACACACACACACACACACACACACACACACACACATTTACTCCTTAAATTGAAGTACATCCAACATAGTTTGGGGTGTCTTGAGTCAGATCATGGCAGCATTCATCTTAGTGGAGAAGACCTCATGGAGCTGCATGGAATTCAGGAGTGACCTCAGCTCTCTCACCTCGGCCTTCGGCCACAGCCATTTGATGAAATTCCCATAATAGTTTTATTCTCTGCCTCCCGACTTCCTGGGGCGTGGACTTCTGCTGAAGCACACTCACAGCCAAGCAGAGGCTGTTCCTGCAGAGTCAGCCTCCAACTTCGGAAGTGTGTAGAGACCCAGACACCAGTTCCTTCTTCCATACTTCACTTTTACCTCTGTCATCAACCACTACTTCACTAGCTCTCATTTATTTTCTCTTCTAATAGATAACCTTGCCCCCTACCTCACTGATTAAAAAGCTAAGGTGTTGTATGAGGGGCATTTTAGTTAGGGCCCATTTCAGTTCCCTCCCATTCCACCTAAAAAAGCAATTCCTTCTGGATCCATCTGTATTTCAACAGAGAAGGAGTTCCTCAGCCTGCCAAGCCAATTCCCTCATCTGTGCTGTGGACCCCTCCCTCCTGTTTCCTCAAGATCCCCCTGCTTCAGGTCTTCCCCTTTCTTCTATATTCTCAACTGTTCCCTCTGATTACATTTCTGTTTTCAGGGATTATACCTCTCCCTGTTTCTTGATAAAAGTCAAGTGTTGGAAAATGTATTATATATATACCTTGTTCAAATCAACATTTTGCAGCATATTTGGGTTCACTAAACACTATTAAGCTGCTGAATGAACTATTATTATGTACATGTTAAAGGACATTGAGCTACAGTTTAATTTCCAGCCTTAAAATCTTTGACTTTAACCCTGTCACAAGGTCAGGTATGTTTTGGGTAGCATACTTTGGTAGAGTTCTGATTAGTCCTCTCCTCTGCCCCCAAGCTGGCCTTCTATCAGTATTATTTGTAGTTATTTATTCATTTCCCTGTTCTCTCCCTGCAGCACAGGGCATGCAGTTACTGCTTCTTCAGCAGTCTGGGAAGACTGACTAATGGCCTTGATTTTAGGTTTGGTTTTTCCCTAAGGCATGTGATCTACTAGTAGGCAAAAGGCACAGCCAGTTAGTGTTCTGCAACTCTTCCAAAGCCAGTAACAGACCCACAGAATAAACCAACCTACACAAACTTGATCCTGGGAACTTGGTTTAGAGAAACAATTTCATCTTCAATTAGGTTTCTCTTTGCAGGAAGATCTTCATTTAAGTCTGCTGGCAGCCTGATGAATAATTTTATCTCCTATCTCTTTCCCTCATAAACCATATACCCCCTGCAACAAAGAAAGAACAAGTTATCTTTTCTTTCTTTTTTTCTTTTTGGTGCCAGGATTTGAACCCAGGGGGGGCTTAAAAACTGAGCTGCATTACTCAGCCCTTTTTATTTTTTATTTTGAGACTGGGTCTTACTAAGATTTTTAGGGTCTTACTAAATTGCTAAGACTTGCTTTGAACTTGTGAGCCTCCTGAGTTGCTGGGACAACAGGTGTGCTCCACTGCTCCTGGCCAAGAGCAGGTTTTAAGTTTATGTTTGTTCTGGACAGAGCACCATAACTTTGCTGTTGTTCTAGCTCCTTTTGCATGAAACGCTCTTCTGTACCTGGAAATTCTTGTCATGCTTCAAGGTTCAACCTAGGAGCCACTTCCCTGGTGAAACTTCCTTGATCCCCTGGGCAGCGTGGTAGCTTTCTTCTGCTCTCCCACAGCACATTGTGCACAGAACCCAACTGTCTCTTTGTGTGATTCTTTTTTAGAACTTCATGGAACTGTGTCTTACTAAGTTCAGTCCTAGATACCCACTATTTAGTGAGTGCTAAAAAAACTCTTAAATAAAAAAAAAAACTATTGTGCTTCGGTTCAATGTAATTTACATGTGATTGTATAGTTAAATAGAAATAATAAGCGTGTATTATAAAATTCTCTTAAATGAAATTTTGAATGTTCATTAATTTCTTTGTGAACTATTTTATTGTAATATAGAGAAATGTTCAATCCTAACTCCTGGACCCTCTCCTTCTCTTTTTAGAATCACCTTCCTGCTGCAGTAGTAACCCTTGTTCTGACTTCTAACATTTACTTACATCTTGAACTTTGAATGTAAAAGGAAGGGAAATGATTGCCATACTTCAGTGATGGGAATGTGCCTTTATTTAAGAAATACTTAAAATAATTGGGGTTTCTATGTTCCTGCCTTTTATACAAGAGTTTGACACTGCTATCTACGTTTCCATGCTGTCCTAAATTTTATGAGTCTAATTTAAAACATAATGGGTGCACCCACTTCACCACTTACTTACACAACAGCGCCCTCTGATGGCATCATATTTCCTAAAATCGATGTATTTTATCATCTGAGCAGCACTTTAAGGCCAGAGCTGTGGTCAGGTAATTCTAGTGCTGCACAGCTTCCTGAACTAAGGTCTGTTATTGACCACATGGTGTTCGTGCAGAGTGTTCAGCCAGCTGGTGATGTCAGAACCTTCTGGTGAAACTTTAACTGTTATTTGATGAAACATGTTTCTTAGCTTACTGGAATGTTTTAGGAATTTCCAAGGGACTCTCTGTTTTAGCAGTAGAGCAGAAAGTATTTTGATCTCATAGTATTTTGAAAATTTAGAATGTGATTCCCCATCTGGGGTCTACAGTCATTGATCAAAGGGAGGTTACTGAGTACTGCAGTTTTTGGAGTGGTGTTTGAATCCATTTCCCTAACAAGCAGATACTGATTTAAAAATGTAATTGTATGCTATTTATACCATTGTAGAGTTTATAATGGCTTCTCATATTTTTTCAAAAATAAGCTTCTAAAATACAACATGCCTATGAAATTTTAACATTAAAAAGGGAACCTCATACTCAGAAACATTGAGAATGACTGATTTAGAACTTTATTCTTTCAATAATCATTTATGACATCTGTCTTGTACAAGGGCATTGGGGTAGCCATTGTCATCTTGCCCTTTGAACTATCCATTTACAAGTATAGGAGGCTGAATTCCTGAATTTTTTCATGATGGACTTTCCCATATCACTTCTCCCCCGACTTTTGCCATTTCCTCTTTGAATAAATATTTTATTTCTATTCCTTTTCAAGATTTGGGCGTGTCACTAGAATATAGTATAGAAGGAAGGGAATATAAGAAGGGTAGTGTCTCATTACATAGAAAAATGGTTTCATTGGAAGAGCATTTCTGAGGAAACGTCTACCTTACATTTATTTATTTATTTATTTATTTATTTATTTATTTATTTATTGTGCTGGAGATTGATCCCAGGGCCTTGTGCTAGCAAGGCAAGCATTCTACCAACTGAGCTATATCCCTAGCCCCTACCTTACTTTTAAAGGGGAAACTAGGGCTGGGGGTGTGGTTCAGTGGTAGAGCATGTGCTTAGTATTCATGAGGCCTTGGGTTCAATCTCTAGTACCAAAACAAACAAACAAAAACTAAACCCGTAGGGCTGGCAATGAAGGGAAGGGAAGGATAATTCCTGTTTTTTTGGACGCATCTTCCTCTTGGAGGGACTTGTAATCATTTTCCTTGCCACCACTGAACTATCATCAAGGGATACAGTTTCCTCTGTAATTCAAGTTTAGTCTCCAATGCTTCCTGTATCCTCATTGTACAGATGAATAAAGGTAAAATATTTGGGCAGGTTTTTCATATAATAAAATGGAAATAACAGGGAGTCACTCAGTAGCCAAGGAGCTGACTCATAATACGGCATTTCTCTTTGATCTTGTTTTAGCTGGGGTGCTGCCTTTGTGTAAGGGAGAACTTAGTAGGACCCACTTCTCCACTCCCACCATTCTCTACATGTAGCCCTAGGGCCTCCTCCTTCCAGGTTTTGATACCTTTGAGAACTTATATCCTTCCAACTTGAATGTGTCCTCACCTTCAGGGGAGATGGAACTTGTCCAGAAACCTTATTGCTCTCTAGCAATAGTTTGGGAACTATTAGTTTGGGAGTTTGGGAACTCTAACAGACTGTTAGAGTCTCCAACCTAAAAAAGGACACACACATCAAATGGGTGTGAGAGGCTCTTTGTTTAGCACCTTGGGATGAGGTTTGCGTCTTTTTTGTCCTCTATATCTTTTGAGTATACTTTTCATATATTTATCAAAATTTCTGTTAGTTATTATTATTTATCTGGGTGCCTGAATAACCAACTGTAGTGAGGTTTTTTATTTTTATCTATTTATTTTTATTTTTATTTTTTGTACAGGGATTGAACTCCAGGGGCACTTAACCACTGAGCCACATCCCCAGGCCTGTTTATTTTTATTTGAGATAGGGTCTCATTAAGTTGCTTAGGGCCTTGCTAAATTGCTGAGGCTGGCCTTGAACTTGTGATCCTCCTGCCTCAGCCTATCGAGCTGCTGGGATTATAGGCATGCACCCCCTCAATGTGGTTTAGTTTTTATCAGTGGTCTAAATAAATGAGTTAAAAATATTAGTATAGCAGTGATTATTGAGTCAGGTCAGTGAAAAGACCAGCATGCTACATAGCTTGTTGTGTAACTGTTAATAGGTGACTGATGGTTGTGACCATCATATTGCAAACTTAAGAGAAAGATATTTGTGTCTCCTGCTGAAGGCTGAAGTTGGTTGTCAGCCCTATCTGCAACAGCATGTTGTAGTGAAGATCAGGTTTTCTTTCTTTTTTTTTTTTTCTCTTTTTCCTGTACTGGATTGAACCCAGAGGAACTCTACCACTGAGCTACATCCTCAGTCCTTTTTATTTTATTTTGAATCAAAGTCTCACTAGGTTGCCCAGGCTGGCCTTGACCTTGTGATCCTTCTGACTCAGTCTCCCAAGCAGCTGGGATTACAGGCATGCACCATTGTACCTGGCTTCAGATTTGAGTTTTGTCAGAAGCAGGAACAGGTTGGTGTGAAGAGCATGTACAAAGGATTGTATTTCATTTCTTTTTATTAATTATGTTATTTTGGACAAATTATCTGACCTTTCTGAGGGTCATCATCCTTTTTTAACACTGATGTTATGTCAGTGCTCCAGGTGATGGGCTGGCCAGGTGATCTGCATCAAGCAACACAGTGCCAGCATGTAGAGGGTACTCTGTGTTATTCTCTCCTACCCTCACTGCCCCCAGATTGTTCCCCAGACCATCTGATAGGAGTAATATTTTTCCAGTTTTTCTGGGTGTAATCTTTATTTTTGTGCAGTTTAAAAATCCAAATTATTTTTGCCACACTACATTTTATTTAAAGGATGTTCACTTTGTTCTTTCTTGCCTACCCATTCTCACAGATCCGTTTCTTCTCCACATCTTTTAAAATTTAAAATTTCTTGGACCATATTCTAGAAAGAACTGCTGTGTATAACTAGAGATGTGTTTCCTTTTGGAGTCATTGCTTTTGTAGCACTATTATTTATTTTGGATATTTCAGTAAACCAAATTACAAAAGTAATTTAAAATTCCAGCTCTGCTTTGACCTTGGCCAAGTCATCTGACTGCTTTGAGCCCAGTTTCCTCAGTTGAGCAACGCAGATCAAACAGCTTTTAAGGTCCTTTCACGTTGTGATTTATACAATCTATTCAGGAGCCCAGAACTGAAAGTGAGTGTCATGTGGGTCTCAGTTCTGAACAGCAGAGGGCACACTGCCCCTTGTGTGCCTGACCATTAGGTACTGAAAACTAGATTTAATATAACTGGAAGTTGGTAACCTGGATGGTGGGAGGGAGCCAAGAAAGTTCCATAAATTCATGTTGTATAAAGGATATTTCACTGTATATTTCCAGTTGTTTAATCTTTAGGTGAAATAGAAAATAGGAGATTTTGACATTCTAAAAATACTGTCTGTAATTCTCTCAAGAACTTCACTGCCTTTTACCAACTAAGTAATTCATTTTAGGATTGGTGTGCAAATGCATTGGAGAAGAGAACTAACATTTATTGATAAATTATTATATGTCAGGAATTACACCTGGTACTTTAGGTACATTTTCTCTATCCTCACAGCAATTCTTTGAACAATGGGTTATTATCTTTATTTTATCTAGGAAGAGATCAGGGCTTTGAGGGTTAAGTGACTTACTTGGCCTTCCAGCTGGTAGAGATTTGGGTTTGGGTCTGTTAACTCCCAAACTCGCTTTCTTTCTACTGTAGGAAGATTCCACCCTTTTTTTCCCCAGTCTTAAAAATTAAGACTGATTTGTAGGAGCAGGAGTGCTTAGGTATGGTCATACAAAAGAACTTGGCTTACTCTGATTCTGAAGTTCCTGTGGCCCTTGTAATTCTAGGTGGAAGGTTTTTCTCTGGCAAGAACTTTCCACTATTTATATTAAACATGACATATACAAACACATACCACATTTTCAAATTTGAAATCTTCAGACTGGATATTGAAATGTTATTCTTTATAGGCTGCTTTTAAAGGTTATAACAATTCCTCATTTTATAAGGAGGCTGGGTTTGAAAATCACTATGGCAAAATCACCTGTGGATATATCCTGTGGGATGGCCTCCTGTTAGAGAGCCTTGTACCTCCTTTCTTTACATCTAACACAGCTAATCTTTCCTTCTTCATTGAAATAGATTGTGTGTGTTTGTTGTTGTTGAGGTTCTTTTGATGCAGTTGGCTTGTATTGGGGGTATGTTGAAGGGTAATTGAAATCTATAAGCATCAGAGACTTATTCAGCATAGTGAAATGCTTACAGCATTAGAGTTATTCTGAAATCTAGACCAAGGAAAGGGATAGCAGATTCATGTCTTATTTTGGTCCTTATTCTAATCTTGTGGTTTTCAAAACTTCAGCTGTATATCAGAAACATTTGCATAGTTTCTTAAACTACAGCTCACTGGATTCTACCCTTACAGTTTCAGATTTAGTAGGTCTGGGATTCAGTCAGAGAGATTGCAGTTCTAGCAAATTCCCAGGTGATGCAGATGCTGCTGACCCTAGGACTTCATGGTGAGAACCACTACACTATTTAAGTGGAGGCCCGTGGAATCACTCGCATACCTTCCCTTCACTGTTTCTCTTGTTCTCTTTTATTTTTAGACTGAGTGGGTGTAGTTGAATTAATTTAAGTGAAATGCAGGGATTATGGCTCAGCCTATTGTTTGTCCCATTGCTTAGCTCAACATTTGTCCCAGAATAGGAGTTCAATACATGCTTGTTGAATGAGTGATTAAGTAAATTAAAGGATGTAATGGAGGGATATATAGAGAGGACACGGGCATCATTGTTATATACCTAGTCCATATGAATTGCTTATTTTCCTGAGAAATAGCCATCTTTATAAAATTTTTATTTGTTCTTTTTAGATATATATGACAGTAGATTATATTATGATATACATACATACATGGAGACACCCTTCAGACAGAGCACTAACCTCCAAAATTTATAAAAAACCTAAAAAACTTTACACCAAAAATACAAAGAACCCAATGAATAAATGGGCTAAGGAACTGGGCAGACACTTCACAGAAGAAGATATACAGGTGATCAACAAATACATGAAAAAGTGCTCTTCATTTCTAGTAATTAGAGAAATGCAAATTAAAACCACCCTAAGATTTCATCTAACTCCAATTAAAATGGGTATTATCAAGAACACAAGTAATCATGAGTTTTGGTGTGGATGTGGGGAGAAAGGCAGACTCATTCATTGCTGGTGGAGTTGCAAATTTGTGCAGCCACTTTGGAAACCAATATGGAGATTCCTCAAAAAACTTCCATTCTTGTGGTTATACATGATGTGGGGTTATGCTGGTTGTGTATTCATACACATACTATGTATGTATTCATACACATTCATAGGAAAGTTATATCCAATTCATTCTACTGTCTTTCTCATTCCTATCCCCCTTCCCTTCCTTTCATTCCCCTTTGTCTGATCCAATGAACTTCTGTTCTTCCCCACCCTCTATTGTGCATTAGCATCTGCATAGCAGAGAGAACATTCCGTGCCTTTGGGTTTTTGGGATTGGCTTATTTCATTTAGCATGATAGTCTCCAGTTCCATCCATTTACCAGCAAATGCCAGAATTCTTTCTTATGGCTGAGTAATATTCCATTGTGTATATATACTACATTTTCTTTATCCATTCATCTGCTGAAGGGCACCTAGGTTGGTACCATAGCTTAGCTATTATGAATTGAATTGCTATAAACATTGATGTGGATGTGTTGCTATAGTATGCTGATTTTAAGTCCTTTGTGTATATACTGATGAGTGGGATAACTGGGTCAAATGGTGGTTCCATTCCAAGTTTTTTGAGGAATTCCTATACTGCTTTCCATAGTGGTTGCACAAATTTGCATTCCCACTAGCAATGTATGTGTGTACCTTTTTCCCCCACATCCTCACCAACATTTATTGTTGTTTGTATTCTTGATAATTGCCATTCTGATTGGAGTGAGATGAAATCTTAAAGTAGTTTTAATTTGCATTTCTGAATTACTAGAGATATTGAACATTTTTTCATATATTTGTGACCATTCATATTTCTTAAGTGTCTGTTCAGTTCTTTTGCCCATTTATTGACTGGATTATTTGTTTGTTCGTTTGATTTTGGTTGTTTTTTGAGTTCTTTATATATCCCAGAGATTAATGCTCTATCTGAGGTGCAGGTTTTCTTCCATACTGTAGGCTTTCTCTTCATGTTCTTGATTGTTTCCTTTGCTGTGAAGAAGCTTTCTGATTTGATACCATCCCATTTATTGATTCTTGATTTTAATAGTAGGCATCTCAAGACTAGAATACCTTGTACTTTAGGACTATGTATGGGGATGATCATAGAGATCAGTAAGTATGCAGGTAGAATTTGGCGCAGATTTGCAACACTTGCATTTTGGACCTATGATATGTGAAGTGTGTGTGTGTGTGTGTGTGTGTGTGTGTGTGCATGCACGCGTGCATGTGCATGTGCATGTGCATGTGCTCAGGGAGCCTCATCTGTTTTAGAATGACTTAGAGAAGTCTTACAGGGTCTAGTGTAGGTCAGAACCAGTCTCTGCTCCAGGGAGCCTGGTACAGTGTTACAATAGCGGCCTGCATGAGCTCCAGACCTGGCCCTGCATTCTCACTGCTGTATCTTCATAGCAACCTCCAAGATCCTAAGGCTCAGGGGCTCAGGGTAACTGTAAATTCAAATAACTGCACACCAATCTTACCATGTTATAAGATTTGACATTTAGATGAAAATGGCCAGTTAATAAAAATTCGAAAAATTTCACAAAATATATCCGAAGTTCAATTAAGTTTAAAATTATTTTATCATTCTTATTTTTCAACACATTTTGTATTATCTGTATTGGAAAGTCTTACTATCCTGTATGTTTTTTTCTCTTTTGCATAAATTTTAATTCCTTTAAGTTAACTTTACTTTTTTATGTTGAAGTATTTTCAAGTATACAGTTTGACATTCAATCGTTCAGTGTACAACTGTAAAAAATAAGACATTTTCTTATGTAGCCAAAATTATATGATCACTCCTAAATAGTCTTTAAAATTGTCTAATATCTTGTCCATATAAAAATCAACCCAATTTTCTTTAGATTGTCATTTATATCTTGTTTGTTCAAATTAGTATCCAATCCAGGATAATGCATTGCATCTGGTTATTATTTTCTTTACAATTCACTTAATCTAAAACTGTTTTTTTTTCCATATTGCCTTGGCATTGTCCTATAAAATGTCCCATTTTTGAATTTGTCAGATTTCAGATTTTAAGTCTTCTACCCTCTGCATTTCCTAGAGCCTGGTCATTAGATCCCAAGTTTGGATTGAAAAGCAAACTGAATATTTTTGGCAAGAAGCGTGGTGGCACATGCCTGTAATCCCAGTGGGCTTGGGAGGCTGAGGCAGGAGGATCACAAGTTCAAAGCCAGCCTTAGCAATGGCAAGGCGCTAAGCAACTCAGTGAGAACCTGTCTCTAAGTATAATACAAAATAGGGCTGGGGATGTGGCTCAGTGGTTGAGTGCCTCTGAGTTCAATCTCTGGTACCCTCAACCCCTGCCTCCTCCAAAAAAATGTATCATGGGTGATGTGTGTTTTGTGCTTTGTGCATGAGGAGATACTTAACCCCTGCTTGTTCTTCATTAGTGCTGCCAACATCCATTGCCAGATTAAAGTAATAACCTGGTCCTTGTAAAGTTACATTTCCCCCTTAAAACGAGAGAGTTTTGCTATGGATTTACTTTGACACTGTATGAATATTCATTTTCCTATTATCCATTCTCCTAATGTTTTCAACACCAATTGATAATTCTTGCCTGAATCAGTAAGTTTGCAGAAGTGTCATTTTTCTAATTCTATCATTCCTTCTGCATTAAGTGACATTTGATTAAACAGCTTTTCTTCACCAATTGGGATTATTTGGTACCCTAAAATATAATTATTTTGCAAAGGCAGGTTAAATGTTGAAATTTTTACTTTTTAATTCCCTGCTTCAAAGTAAAGGATTCATTTAATGAATACTTTAAATGGTGGCTAATGAATTTTTTCCTTGCTTTTTTTTGTTTTAAAAAAAAAACTGTATACACTACTAATGGATTTTCTTGAATTAAATGTTTCAGTCAACTTTTTAAATATTCAGTTTGTTTCATGTTCAATTTATTAAAAATGTTAGCAAGTGATTAGCTCTTATGTCTGTTAATGTAACTCTATTAATTTTTGAGCACTCCTTTGTTTATTTGCACAGCACAATGTATAGGCTTATCTTGTAAAATCCTTGTCCAGATGTCAGTCACAGTACTAACAAGCTCTAGTTCCTTCTATTGAGAATGGTATTAGATACCAAATTCTTGGCACTTGGAATGTCTATTAATACTAGAGGGATAGTGTTTATAGACCTATTCAATGATCTATTTAGTGCTTGAATTTTGATACTGAAGTTTGGATAATGAAAATTCAGATAGTAAGGGATATGTATGCTTTGAAAAATGATATGTATTGTATGCTTGAAAAATGCTCAAAGAGTAGATTTTAAGTATTCTCACCATTAAAAATAAGTATGATTGGGATAGAGTCAAACTAAAAAGCTTTTTCTCAGCAAAGGAAACAATCAGCAATGTGAAGAGAGAGCCTTCAGAGTGGGAGAAAATCTTTGCCACACACACTTCAGACAGAGCACTAATCTCCAGAATCTACAAAGTGCTCAAAAATCTTTATACCAAGAACACTAATAACCCAATCAATAAATGGGCCAAAGAAATGAACAGGCACTTTACAGAGGAAGATCTTCAAGCGATCAACAGATTTATGAGAAAATGTTCAACATCCCTAGTTATAAGAGAAATGCAAATCAAAACCACCTTAAGATTTCATCTTACCCCAATTAGAATGTCTTTTATTAAGAATACAGGCAACAACAGGTGTTGGCGAGGATGTGGGGAAAAGGGTACACTCATACATTGCTGGTGGGAGTGCAAGTTGGTGCAGCCACTCTGGAAAGCAGTGTGGAG
>JAJEJO010003418.1:0-10761 GCA_020662805.1 Glaucomys volans
ATGTTTCAAGGATTCCTGCTGGAATAGGAATGAGCCAAGTCAAGAAGGGAAGGAAGCACAGTATGGGGGACAGTAAGCAAGAAGGAGCTGCAGCTTGCAGGACACTGGCATGTGCAGGGAACTGAAGGAGGCTATGAGTCTAGAGCAGTCAGTGGTGGAGGTGAGCATGGGCAGGTGAGCAGGACAGATTTCACTGTCTATCGTGTTCATCTTCCATCCAGGGAGAGAGAGTAGGAAGTGTAAAAAATCACCAGGGGCTTCCAGCCCTGGCTATGCTTTCAGATCTGGGTTTCCACTTCCTAACCTAGGGGCCCTACAGACCCTACAGATAGTTCAATCTATGTCTGTGGGATAAATGAACACTTCATCTGAGGCAGAGAATAAAGTGGGCTTTCATTTCAGTTGTCTGAGTTAAAGCAGCCGCCATTAAATAATGATGATTTGGGGAAAAGGCCTCTCAATTCCCATCTTGAGTCATCTTTAGCTTTAGAAAGAAGGAGAACTCCCAGTACCCTCCAGATCACATTGGAACAATCACATCATAACAGGAGATACAGGAGCCTCCTCCAGAAAAGTGCAAAAACTGCACATGGTTCCCATAAGTTAATCCCTTCCTGTACCCCAAATTGGACTTCAGAACTGGGAAGCCTTGGGTCCTACCCCCTGGCATTTTCCTCTGACATTCTCTGAGCATCCTGAGCAGAGCCTGGAGCCCAGAAGACTTTCAATGCATACTAAGTTAGGTCAGTAGTTGCAGCAGAGAATTCCAAAAGTGCCCCAGTTGACACTCTTATTTCAAAGCTTTGATGATTTCTGACAGGGTGAATTCTGTCACTACTTTACAGTCTGATCAATGCATAGGGTATGTGTGGGTTCCAAACTGGGAAATGGGTCTTCAAAATGGGTTTCCCAATGGAATATTACTCAGCCAAAATGGGTTTCCCATTGGAATGCCACCATTTGGTTTCTAGAGAACTTTTTAACATAAAAATCTGAAAATGGGTCTGTCAGGATGATTGTTGTTGTGTTAGACCCTTAGACCCTTTTGTTGTTGTTGTATCATTGCTCTAACCAATTTACTCTTACTTTTAAAGTGTTATTGAGTAAAACGACAAAAGCATTCCTGAGCTGATTTTCTAAGGTCTTATCTCTAGGGAAAGGTCATGGACAAGTTGTTTTTTTTGTTTTGTTTTGTTTTTTCAGATAGCAACAAAAGTTGAATGCAAAGTGTCATGGAATCTAAGTCTGTCTGTATTTTTTTTAACCTTTATTTTATTTATTTATTTTTATGAGGTGCTGAGGATCGAACCCAGTGCCTCACACATGCTGGACAAGCACTCTACCAAGCCACAACACCAGGCCATAGAGTCTGAATCTGTATCTGGGTTAAATCTTAGTTCTGGTGATTTCTGGTTGATGAATCTCAGAGAAATAACTTTACCTCTAGGCTTTATCATTGGATCCCTTCGACTATAAAATGGATGTCCAAGTCCAGACTTGCTGGATTATATAAGAGTAAACACTGATAGACGTAAAATATCTTGCATGGTGCTTGTGAGATTCACACATGATTCACCCATGATACTTATCAATGCATTTTAGGTACTGTTGGCCTGGCACTTTGTCATGACCCACTACAGTGGCACCAAATGCATACATTTTTAAGGTTTCATAATATGAGGTCAGATTGACTGATTTCTCAGTTTGCCTGATCATGGCCTCATGATTTAAGTGTTTTGATTATTACTATATTTATGTATGTATTTTGGTATTCCTTTATTTCCTTATTTCCTTCAGAACTTAGGGTGCAACACATTTCAATGTTTATTGCACAGTATTGAAAGCTCCCTGAGGACAAAGGCTTCTGCATCAACATTTCAGGGAGAGGGTAATGCCTGCACTATGGGGAGCATTCAATCAATATTGAAGGGTATCTATTACATACCCTGAATTATGATGTTGTCAGCACTGACTTCCACTAGGAATTATTAGTTTGATGAAGTACAGAAAGAATTGAAGTTTATTTATGATCTTCTGTATTAAAATAGTGAATTCAAAGCCATTTGAAATCAGAGAACTCCATTTACATGACTGGAGGGTAACACACCGAGAGGTCGACTTATTACCACTAACTCAACGGTAGTGATTTATTGTATCAGAAACTTCTCAAACTCTTTTATATCTGAATGGGATTTGAGGGACTAATTTTTAGAGACACCTCACCAAAAAAGATACACTAAAGCAAATAATCACTCAACATTATTTGTCATTGGTGAAATACAAATTCAAACTACAATGAGATACTATCACACAGCTACAAGAATGCAGGAAGACTGACCATATCCAGTGTTGGTGAAGTTGTAGAGGAACTGGATATCCCATCCATCACTCATGAGGCTGTAACATAGCACAGCCACCTTGGAAAAGAGTTTGGCAGTTTCTTGAAATAATGACATAATTTATTAATGATCTAGCCATTTCAATTTTAGGTATTTACCCAAGATCAATGAAAGCCTACATTCAAAAAAGGATTTGACTGCTCAGAGTAGTTTGTTGTTGTTGTTGTTGTTCTGGTAATTGAAAACAACCCACCCAAATGTTCATTAACAGCGAATATACAAATTGCATTATAGCCATATAATAAAAAGGAATAAGCTATCATATGCATCTAATGCCATGGATGAATCTTGAAATAATTATGTTCATTGAGAGATACCAGACCTTCATACACACACATGCTTAATGCCTACAATATTATTCTCTATACACAAAATTACCAAAATGCAAACTAACATCAATAATAGAAAACAAATTTCTAGTTATCTGGTGATAAAAGTGGGGATAGGAGACGAGATTACAAAAGGCATGAAGAAAACTTGAGAAATAAAAATGTCGATATTCTTCACACCAGGTATGGTTTCATGCTTCATATGTCAACATTCATCAAATTGTATTTCATGTCACTTACCTCAATAATATTGTGAAAATAAATTTAAGATATATTTTTCCTCTGTTTGTATTTGCTACTTAAATTGTACTAGCTAAGAGCTGGGTGTGGTGGTACGAACCTGTCATACCACTGTCTCAAGAAGCTGAGGCAGGAGAATTGAAAGTTTGAGGTCACTTAGCATCTCAAAAAAAGTACGTTAACAAAAAATAAAATAATGAATGAAATAATGCAAAAAAGATGGTTTCAATGAGAAATCCATCACTTGCATTTACTCAACAGAAAACTGGCTTAAAAAATGGTTCACAGGGTGATTGATGTCTTTTTTGTAACATTTTCCTATAATCCACACTGGATTAATAATATTACATTTAAAGGGAGAGCAAGTCCCAATATCCACAAAATGCAAAAGAATAATTGCTGTTCAACTCTGTTGTACTCATGTCAATCTACTGAGTCATAGCTTATAGCATGAGAATTTTCCAACTTCGTAGAAGGTTCAACCCACTTATCATGAAGTGGAAGTGTCTGAAGCATCTGATCTTACACGGGACAGGTCAGCAATGGGGACAAAGCTGTAACTCAGTGCAGCTCCTCCCTGCTGCTCTCACTGTAAACTCGAGGAAATACATAGTCAGAGCATTACTAGCAGCAAGGCTCTTGTATAAGGAGGTGATCTGGACTTTAATTGTGCCCAGTGATGTCTTCTCTATCTCATGCACTCTATTACCTCTTTAACCAGGAAGAAAAATGGATTTTCTCCTGCACCCCCAGAGAAGAAGACACCAATGGGAACAGGAATCCCTGGGCAATCCTGATGCTTAGCATCAAGTAAGTAAATCCTTAATTTTCCAAAGGAGGAATCAATCTGGAAGGAAGTAGTGCCATCAGAAGAATTTAGAAATTGAAGCTCCTTGGGAAAGAAACCATCAGGACTCAGATAGAGAATCAGGATCTAATCAGCCAGGCCTGTTCCTACAATGATCCAATTCTTGGAGAAAATCGGAAGTAATATCAGAACCTATTCAAAATGAAACTGTGTGTGTGTGTGTGTGTGTGTGTGTGTGTGTTCTATATTCTCCAGTAGAAAATAATACAACTCAATACAGAGATACAGAGTTTTCTCTGGAAGGAGAATCATAAAGCCGTTTAGACGTAAAAGGAATTGAGCTGCCATAAACATTGATGTGGCTGTGTTACTGCAGTATGCT
This sequence comes from Glaucomys volans, assembly GCA_020662805.1. Lineage (NCBI taxonomy): Eukaryota > Metazoa > Chordata > Mammalia > Rodentia > Sciuridae > Glaucomys > Glaucomys volans. The sequence continues at coordinate 4,159 of JAJEJO010003418.1, forward strand.
AATTTTTAGTCCTTTTGGCATAAACCAAGGAGTGAGATAACTGGCTCAAAAAAGTAGGCCCATTCCAAGTTTTCTGAGGAATCTCCATACTGCATTCCAGGGTGGCTGCACTAATTTGCAACTCCACCGGCAATATACAAGTGTGCCTTTTCCCCACATCCACGCCAACACTTATTATTGCTTGTGTTCTTGATAATAGCCATTCTAATTGGAATTAGATGAAATCTTCAGGTGGTTTTAATTTGCATTTCTCTAATTACTAGAGATGTTGAATACTTTTTCATATATTTGTTAATCATCTGTATATCGTCTTCTGTAAAGTGTCCATCCAGTTCCTTGGCCCATTTATTGATTAAGTTCTTTGTATTTTTGGTGTAAGGTTCTGTAAACTCTTTATAAATTTTGGAGTTTACTGCTGTACCTGAAGTGCTTGTGGAAAAGATTTTCTCCCACTCTGTAGGCTCTCTTTTCAAATTATTGATTGTATCCTTTGCTGAAAAAAAAGCTTTTTAGTTTGAATCCATCCCATTTATTAATTCTTGCTTTGATTTCTTGAGAAAGAAACCATGTATATATATACAATGGAATATTATTCAGCTTTAAAGAAGAATAAAATTATGGCATCTGCAAGGTAAATGGATGGAATTGGAGAAGATCATGCTAAGTGAATAAGCCAATCCCAAAAAACCAAAGACCTAATCTTTTCCCTGATAAATGGATGATGATACACAATGAGGTATGTAGTGGGGGCTAAGAGAAGAATGGAGAAACTTTAGATTATGTAGAGGGAAATGAGAGGGGGGAGGGAGGTATGTAAGATGGTGGAATGAGACAGACATCATTACCCTATGTACATGTATGATCACATGAATGGTGTGAATCTACATCGTGAACAACCATAGAAATGAAAAGTTGTACTCCATTTGTGTACAGTGAATCAAAAATGCAGTCTGAAAAATAATTTTTAAAAAACAACAACAAAAAAGAAGTAAAAGGACACTACACCCCTGTTGGAGTGGTGTAGCTGGTATCTTGCCTTTGATTCTGGGGGGATTCCAAGGAATAGATCTTTTATATTTCCATACTTGGACAGGGAAATATAAATAGTGATCAAGAGTTATTTTGTGAGAATGTTTGTAGGCCTCACACTTGGCCAGGAGATCCACACTTGGGATAATATTCTCTCTTTTTATTAGAATAAAAAAGGTCTACCTTGGAATTTTATCCCTTAACTTCTGAATTTAATTTTATCTGCAGGAATGTAGAAATACATTAGTCTGAAAAGACCCAAGAGATAGTCTTAACATTTTGAGCATACAATATATTCCTTTCTAAACTCAGAAACACCATGAGGACAGAATCCATTAGTAAAGTAAATAAGCAATTAGACTGGTAGTAAAAGTGCCAGTTTAGGTAAACTTACTCTGAGGCAGATGGTAACTGATTCTTGGACACAAGATAGAGAATGAAATTACCACCACATCCCTGAAGCTAAGAAAATTCAGATTAAATGCAGAGCAATTCAGTAGCTTCATTATGCCATAATGTTTCATATTTCTAATTAGCACCCTTTCCATTTCCCACAAAAGAAAAACAAAGTTCTTTCTGCTCAGAAACTGTCTCAATTTAGTAGTCATTAGTTTGTAAGCTAAAAATGAGTGTTCTAAGTTGCTCTGATAAATTCTTCAGTTTATCAGTTTGCATCTTATTTGTTTAAATAGGTTTCTTGTTGATTTTTTAATTTTGAAAATTGATGTTAATTTTAAAAGGCAATCTATTTTTACATAATTACTCAGAACAATATATTCAGATTTTGTTTTAAAAGTTTACCCAACAGATTCTAATTGCTTAAAGTTCATTCTAGAAAATCAAAATGTGCTGAGATTTAAGTAAAATTAACCTTTGTTAATGGGCTATTATCCAAACACAATGGTGGTTTATTTTCAAAGCTCACACTTGCTTCAAACAGAGTTTTCTCATTTGTACCAGATTTCTGAGTCTTTCTAACATCTTTATGATTCATACAGACATAAAGCAGATGGAAATGATTTGCCTGAAAGAAAGCTGGATGGGATTCATTTATACATTTATGCCTTCATTCTCAAAATAATTATATGCCATTTGGGTACTTTTACATAGTTTATAGTCAAATGAACAAAAAAAAAAATCTGCTATTCAGTCCAGGTTGAAAACGTGTTTTTAAAACCATCTGGACAAGGTAGTAGTAGGCAGCATAATGGCCTCCTAAAGAGATCCAGGTCCTAATCCTGGGAACCTGCGAGTATGTTAGGATACATGGCAAAGTAGAATCAGGGTGGCAGATGGGATTAAGATTGCTCATTGGCTGCCACTGAATTAGGAGATTATCCTGGTGAGTCTAATACAAGTGTCCTTATACATGGAAGAGGGAGGAAGAATCAGCTGGAGAGAGACTGATGATGCTACACATTTAGATTCAAAGTTGGAGGAAGAAATCATAAGCCAAGGAATGCAGGTGTCCTCTAGAAGGTGGAAAATACAAGGAAACAAATTCAGCACAATCACACTTTGATTTTATCCACTGAGACCCAATGGGGATTTCTGATCTTGAGAACTATAAGAAAATAAATTTGTTTTGTTTCAAGCCACTAAGCTTTGGGTTATTTGTTATAGCAGCAATAGGAAACTAATACTGACTAGTTTAGAGAAAAGGAACATCACTTCTGTCCTCCAAGAAACTTAAGGTCTAGTGTGACAAACAGGCTCATAAATGCATGCATACAGTATATGAACTAACTCTTATGAATTACATTTAATATGCTTTGGCAGAGAAGTACCTATATAACAATATGGCCTTCCTAAATTGAAAAAAATAGGGTTTAGTCCTTTGACCCACAGGTTAAAAATGAGAACAATACATTTCACCCAATGTAGCTTCAGAAATACAGATGATGCTCTGGAATAATGTACCCAGTTTTTGTTATTTAGGTCTTTAGATCTAGGATCAGCATCACTGACAAAACTCCGGAGCAGAGACTTCATCACAGATGAGATTTTGGCTGAGCAAGCGTCACCAGAGCCCTTTGTCAATGTGCTGTGGCACAGTTTCTTTTTCTTTCCTTCTTTTCTTTCCTCTCTCAGTCTCTCTCTCTCTCTCTCTCTCTCTCTGTTTTCTTTCTGGTTCTTTTTAGTTATACAGAACATTAGTAATTATTTTGACATAATTATAAAAGTGTGAAATATTTTTTTCTCATTCAGTCCCCAGTACTTCCCCTCTCCCTCCTCTTCTACTGATCTTTCTCCTATTTACTTAGTTTTTTTTTCTTCAGTCAGTGTCTTGTGGATGGACGTGATGGTGAGATTCATTGTGATATAGCCCTATATGTATGTTGGAAAGTAGGTCAGAATCATTTCACTGTTCTTCTCTTATCCTGTCTCTCTTCCCTCTGCCTAAGTCTCTTTCCTCTACTTTACTGGCCTTTCATTTATTTTGATGGAACCAACCCCCCACTTTTCTTTGCCCCTATTTTGGAGTAGCTTCCGACCTTTGCCTTTCTGTATTGGGCTTATTTCACTTCACATAGTGGTCTCCACGTCCATCCATTTACTGGAAAATGCCATAACTTTATTCTTCTTTATGACTAACACTCCACTGTGTATATATACCACATCTTCTTTATCCATTCATCTGTTGAAGGGCACCTAGTTTGTCTCCATAGCTTGGTTATTGGGAATTGAGCTGCTGTAAACATTGTTGTGACTCTGTCACTGTCCTATGCTGATTTTAGATATTGTGGGTATATATGAAGAAGTGGGATAGCTGGATTGAATGGCAGTTCCATTCCTAGTCTTTTTGAGGACTCTCCATACTGATTTCCAGAGTGGTTGCACTAATTTTCAGTTCCACCAACAATGTATGATACCGACATACCGACATCCTTGGCTGGGGCACAGTTTATGAATGATTAGCAGGGATCAGTTAATTCCCCTCAAAGGTGACTTTAACTTTGATTTTAGGCAAAACTGTTAAGTAAGTTAACTTTGCCCCCGTTTCCTTTCCCCTTTTTGAAAACCTTTTTCCCTAATCTTTCCTCCTCTCTTACCCAAAAATTCTTTTCAACATTTTGATCCTCCCCTTGTTCTTCCACTGTAGTGAAGAGATGTTTGTTTTCTGAAAGTAATTAACGTGCAGGTTACTGATTTGATGTTATACCTTCAAAGTATATTAAAGGTGGCTAATATAGGATTCTTGCCAAAGTAATTAATTACTGTAGGCAAAATATCAAAATATCTGTGATCCAGGGGGAAGGAAAGAGTTAGATACACATTTTGAATCAAACCAAATAGTCAATCAGTCAATGTTATCAGGTAAGTTCTAAGGTGAACCATTCCAATTAGATCTACAGATTGTAGAACAAAAGCAATATTGAATTATGATTCATTTAAATCATATGTATGCAGAAAGTGAAAATAATAATAATCAATGGCAGAATAATGATCATCATCACAATTGTAAATAAGGAAAAAAAACAGAAAAAAGAAAGAAAGAAACTGAAAGATGGCATTCATCCAGAAAATAACTGAAGATGTGTTTAAGGGAAATTAGCTTGGCTATGAAATGAGCCATTTAGAATAATAGGCACTCTTCCTGAGAGAACATCTAAGCCTTTTGGCTGAGTTTAGAAGTGTCTTCAACAATAATTAATACAATTTTCTCTGTGTTTCTTTTTTGATAATGTGTTCAGAAACTGTGTTCATCAAACTATTCTCAACTCCATTACTGATAGAACTGAATATGTGCTCTTTTACAATTATTATATTGTACCTAGGATATTTTTAAATTATTTTCTCCCCTCGGTTGTACAATGATCTTAGAAATAACTTTCAATAGGGAAGGAAAAATATTTGCTTTTCATAGAACTAAATAACTTGCCAAATAACTCCCCAAATTATTGATAATTTTATGCATTCTTCCACCACCATATCTTTGATAAAGATATTGGCTCTCAGACAGTCTTTCTCTTTAAAAAAAAAATAGATTTGGTAAAATAAGTGAAAATAATATTTAGTCCATTTACATTATTATGTTAATATTTTTCATTATATTACATCACTAAATGCCTAGAGGCTTAAAGTATAAAGAAGTATAAAGCTTTCTGTTAAGATTATGATGTGGAGTAGCTGGAGTCGCCAGCTCCAGCAGGGATCTTAGGCCCTGCGGCGCCATTTTACAGCTTCCCCGGCAGAGAGTGACCATCTTTGGCTGCCTGAATCCTCAGAGCTGAGCTCCACTCTTCAGGCGCCATTGTGCAGTGGCTCCTGGAGAGCTCCAGCCTGCAGCGGCTGGAGTCGCCAGCCACAGCAGGGATCTGAGGCCCTTTGATGACATTTTACAGTGTCCCCGGGAGAGAGCAACCACCTGCCACCACCTGAGCCCCCAGCGAGGAGTTCAGGCCTGCCTGGGCTCTCAAGCCCAGTGTCTCCATCACTGAGCACAGTTCTGCACCCCCACTCCAACTTGGTCCAGTGCCCAGGCCCACACCCTGGCCTGGGGTCTAGCACCTGTGCTGTATCTGATCGTCTATCAACACCAGGCCGCCTCTGCCCAGAAGCATTGATCATTCCCAACCTGGAGGTAGTGGGACAGCACCCTTCTTGGGTCACTGCTTGATCAAGCACCTCTCAAACATCAGGTCATTGAAAAATAAGAGGTTTGAACTCTACAGTATTATTCCTAATATATCCACTATATTCCTGCCTTTTTCTTTTATTATTATGATTATCACTCTATCTCTCTCTTATATATCCATTTCCTTTTTCCTCATGCTAACAACCTATTTCTTTTAATTCCACTTACACTATTCATATGATGTAGTATATCTATAGACTCACTTCTTATCTCATTAGTGTTTTGTCCAATACCCCTCCTCATTCTCACTGTCCAACATTAGGATTTGCAGTCCTTATTGCAAACCTACTGGTTATGCTGTAGATAATAATTTGAACTTATCTCTGTTCATTAAGACAACACTGTTAATATCTTAATAGGGACTATTTAGATTAAGGACACATTGTTTATATGGTGCGCTGCCAATGTTGATCTCTCAATTCAAGGGGAGGTATTGAAAATAGGCAGGAAACCTCTAAGTCCTTAAGGGGAAACTGCAATACCTAGAATTCACACTACTAGAGGGAAATTTATCCTAGCAACGTGAGAAAACATGGGAAGAAAATGTCCCAAACAAACCCAGATACTATACCAAAAGTACCCAGTGACAACATGGCAGAAGCATTGTCAGAAAGGGAGCTGTACCTAATTAAAATAATCTGAGAAGCGAACGAGGAGTCAAGAGAGCAAACGCAGGCAATGCTAAAAGAGCAACTGCAGGAAGCCAAACATCATTACAATAAAGAGATAGAGATTCTGAAAAAAAAAAAAAAACAGACAGAAATCCTTGAAATGAAGGTTACAATAAACCAAATTAAAAACTCAATAGAAAGCTTAACCAACAGGCTAAATCACTTGGAAGACAGAACCTCAGACAATGAAGACAAAATATTTAATCTTGAAAACAAACTCAACCAGACAGAGAGGATGGTAAGAAATCATGAACAGAACCTCCA